>OY757924.1:26979381-27059381 GCA_963585895.1 Sepioteuthis lessoniana
AAAACAATCCGATGGTGAGGTTCCAGCAATGCTGGGGCTTTGGGGAATGTGCAGTACTCCTTCATTGTCATCGCTCCCAGGTCCACGCTGGTCCGGAGTGGTAGCACCTGATAAGGGTCCTATCTATGGATTAAATAGAACTAAATCATGGTTCTTTCACTATACTGATTTTTGCATTTAAACTGCGTATTTATGCTAAACTGAATTGTTTAAAATAGAACTATTTTGACACTGGAAATGCTTACTTGTGCTGAACTGAATTGCTCAGAATAGAACTGTTTTTGACGTCTAAACTGCGTACTTATGCGGAACTGAATTATCTGAAATAAAACTGTTTGACATTTAACTCTGTGTATTGCCCAGTCGGCTGGGGCTGTAGAATACACTGACTGCACCTCTGCAGTGGAGTAAGACCCCCGCCTTAACGACTGTCCTGTATATGACACTAAACAATCTGATGGTGAAGTTCCGACAATGCTGGAGCTTTGGGGAATGTGGAGTACCCCTTCATTGCCATTGCTCCCAGGTCCACTCTGGCCCGGAGTGGTAGGACCTGATAGGGCCCTATCTATGGGTTAGATAGAACTAACGACATACTTATGCTAAACTGAATTGTTTGACTAAACTGAATAGCTTAAAATAGAAATGTTTTTGACAATTAAACCGTATTTACATTTGAACTGCGTCCTTGTGCTTAACTGAATTGTTTGAGATAGAACTGTTTTTTCGACATTAAAACTGTATTTACACTTAACTGAATTGTTACATATAACTGAAACTGTATTTTGACATTGAAACTGTATTTACACTAAACTAAATTGTTTAACATAGAACTGTTCTGACATATAACTGTGAGTAAACAAAATCTGTACTTTTACAAAACTGAATTAGCTGAAGTAGAATTGCTTGACTAAACTGAATAGCTCGAAATAGAAATGTTTTTTTTACAATTAAACTATACTTACATTTAAACTGCGTGCTTTTGCTAAACTGAATTGTTTTAAATTGAACTATTTTTGACACTGAAACTGTACTTACACAAAACTGAATTGTTATATATAACTGAATAGTTTGAAATAGAAATGTCTTTGACAATTAAACTGTGTAATCATGCTAAACCGAATTGTTTTAAATAGAACTGATTATTTACATAAAAATGGATTTGGCGTTAAATAACCTACAAAGGTTGATGTGCCATAAAACCAAACCAAACCAAACCAATTTTACGCCCAAACGTGGCAAAGTTTTGTAAATAACTACAAGTGTGGTCCTTTGTCAAATTGCTGCCTTTTATCAACCAAATCAACAACAATATTACAAAGCTATATTCTTTTAATTTAATTTAATAAATACATCCTCTCTCTGATATCATAACGAGAAAGTTGAATTACCAGTTTCTAAAAAGTATTAGAATTATTCACTGCTTATAACATCCAGAATTTTGAACTGATTTCTTATAAATCATATAAGTATTTTAATTACGTCTATAAGTTTATAAAATAAATATTATATAGGTTGATAAAAGGAGGCGCCCGTGGTGTAATGATTATCGTGTTGGAAATGGACACGGCCACACGAGTTCAAATCCTGGACAAGACTGATTGCATTTCACATAGCACTAATACCCTTGGGAAAGGTATGAATCCAATTATTCTCCCTCCAGCTATGGGTAAATAGTAGGACAGACTAGGTTCTTCAGCCTTGGTTAGGCAACTAGTCTAGGAGAAGGAAAACTCTGAATTCCCACCTGTTAAACTCCGCTTAAAAATTGACCTTGTGTCATATCCTACCCGAGTGGAGGGGTTGGTAAATATGATAAGTTTATAGCTTTTCCCCAACAAAGGGAAACGAATTTATAATGGGGTAATACTCAATAGATAGAGCATTAATAACCCCATGGTAACCTCACGACTTACACTATTAACTTGTTAAATTATTCCTATTATACTTCACTTTAATATGGCCGCTTATTCATAGTTGATAACTACTTTTAATGCTGATACTATTTCAGACACTATTACTAGTTGTATCTGCGGTGTAGAATATGCTTGAGGGTTTCAAAAGAAGTCAAATAACTTTGCAAATTACTCGTATTTGATAGGAATAATTGAAACCATATAACTGCCCAAACAATATGTCGTGCTGATGAATTGTGTATCTGTAAAACTGAAATTTAAAAGAAATTTGTGAATTGGCTTCTTTAAATCTCTGTAAATTCAAGAATAGATACACATGATTAAGAATGCAATTAAAATTGTCGTCAGAGGCTAATGTTTTTGTTTTCCATCCATACTAAATTAATCATCGTAAAAATTCATTATAACTTGTGAGAGACCACAAGAAAAAAATAAAAAAATAAACCAGTGGCAACTAAGAGTGGCAATTTTTAATATGAACATTTTTAAAAGATTTTCAAATATTTTTCGAATATTCTTTTATTAATCATTTGATTTTATTCTTATGTTTTGAGGATATTGATATTTCATGATTTATGCAACAAATTAAGAATATACTTTTTAAAAAATGATTGTTTCTCTTAACAAGAAAAGTTAGTTGGGTAATGAAACTTTTTTCCGCTTGATGGTAATTTATAAAAATGACGTTCCGATTAAGATATGCTAAAAAATCATTGTTTAAAAAATTAACAGAAGATACTGAAGCATTACAAGAAAAACAAGACATTCCGAAATAACGAAGGAAAATTCAACCAACAAGTAGGTGGAGAATCCACCTGGATAATACAACAACCGGATGAAACAAAACAATTTTTCAGTAAAATATAGGAACGGAAAGAGCACAGTAGAAATCCAAAATAGATTGTTCACATGGTTCCAGAATTTTAAGAAGTGAAAGAAGGTACTGAGACGGATGTATAACTGAAATCACCCCGATAAACATTTAAAAAAGTACCAATTTGGAAAACACCGTCCATGATAGCTCACAGGGATTCATGTTTTAATTATTCACAGACATCCACGACAGCCTAACCAAACATAAGGGAGGGGATATATCACTTACTACTTACCGTGGATTGTTTCCCAAAGAAGAAAAGGATAATTACAAGTACTTGGGGATACTGGAAGCGAACAGCATCAAAGAAGCCGAGATGAAAGAAAAAATAACATAAAAACCCAAGACGAACGAGAAAGCTTCCATAAGCTCAAAGCAAAAATCTCATCAAAGGGGTGAACACGTGAGCAGTCTACCTTGTAACATACTCTTAAAATAGACGAGGGAGGAACTAAGACTAATGAACTAGAAGACAAGAAAGTTGATGACAATGCACAAGGTCTTACATCTGAATAATGACAGAGATAGACTATATGTAGGAAAAAAAAAGGGAGGAAGAGAATTTGCCAACATTGACGATTACGTTACTGCATCAATATGAGATTTCAACGACTATATAAAAAATGCAAAGAAAGACTAATTACAGCAGTCAGTAATAGAACTAATATTAGGACAAATAGAACAACAATGAAATCTAGGAAACAGAAATGTGGAAAACAACTGTATAGCTATTTCAAGCGACAAACTGATGAAAGTTTACACGAGCAGATCTGGAAATGACTTAAACTTGAAACTTTAAAAGAGAAACTGAATAGCAGGACAAAATTTCACACAAGAAGACCTGGACATGGCTAAGAAATTGAAACTTTAAAAGAGAAACTTAATCTCTACTTATTGCAGCACAAAATAAAGCCATTGAGATTAATTATATTAAAGTAAAATGAATAGCAAATGAAGATTATGTGGTGATAAAGATTAATTATATGGTGATAAAGATTAATTATATTAATATTAATTATATTAATATTAATTAATATTAATATTATATTAATTATTATTATAATTATATTAATTATATTAATTATTATATTATATTAATTATATTAATATTATATTAATTATATTATTATAATTATTATTATATTATTATTATTATAATTATATTAATTATATTAATATTATATTAATTATGTGGTGATAAAGATTAATTATATTAAAGTAAAATGAATAGCAAATGAAGATTATGTGGTGATAAAGACTAAAGTATTAATCACATTATAAGCCTATGTAGCAAACTAGCGTAAAGGAAGAATTAGATTAAACATGAATGGGTGACACAGGTGGTCCACAGGGAATTTTGTAGTAAATTAAAATTTGACCATTCTACCTATTGTAATATGCAGAATAGGTCCTGGAGAATTAGACGGAAAAATTCACTAGGAATTTGACATACAAACAGATAACCTAATCTCGACTCGAAGACTTAGTAATTAATAACAAAAAAGAGAACGCTTCGTACAGTGGACTTTGCTGTGCTAGCAGACCACAGGGAGAAATTCAAAGTAAATGAAAAAAGAGAGACCTTGCCAGAAAACTAAAATTGCTGCGGAGCATAAAAGTTACCATGATTCCAATTATAATTGACACGTTGTTGACGGTTCCCAGAGGCTTGGTCAAAGAGTTGGAAATTGGAGGACGAACTGAGATCATCCAAACTGTAGCATTGTTAAAATCAGCAAGAATACTGGGTAACTGAGGAGACCTGCAGTTACTATGACTGCAGTGAAAGAACATCAACTATCGTTGGTGTGAAAAATTCGCAAAGAAATCACAAAATAGATTTGTTTAAATTCACAGCGTTAAATTCTATATGGCTTATGTGTAACTTCTGTCGGTGTGTGGACAAATGTACTTTAAAGGAATTTTCAGTTAAACAATTTCAAAATCACGAAATAGATTTGTTTAAACTTAACGCGCTAAATTCTATATGGCCTATGTGTGACTTCTATCGGTGGTGGGGGTGAACGAATGTAGGTAGAATGGAGAAAAAAAGGATGGGAATAACTTCAGATTCGAATATTCTAGAATGTCAAGCGACCTCTATTTCTTATGATATATCAGAAAAAAGGGAGATGGCGGGAATAGAAACTCGTGAAATATTTTTGTGAACAATTGTACTTTAAATGAAGATATTTTAATTCCCAAAATTATTTTCAGCAAAAATATTTCGAAATCACGAAAGATTACCGACCTCAATACAACCGGAAAGACATTAGGAGCCTAATCTTTATTATATAAGGACGAGACTTTGTGGAAATAAAATCTCAAAATAGAGCAGTAAATATAAAACTATAAAAGGGATACAGGAACACCTTAAGCTAGTTTAGGTACTTAGTTCTAGAAATAAGATATAGAAATAGCAGGATAACGGACTTTTCTTAAGTTAAAACTGAATATTTTATCCATTTATTGTTTTTTATTTTGTGAATCGCTGTTCATGAACCGTTAACGTGACTGTTCTCGGTCACATATGTGTCAGGTGCACAGATAATAAACAACCCCTGGGTCTGGTACAGTCACAATATACCACTCATGATAAAAATGTCGAATCAAAATTGGACTCAACGTGGGACGCAGGCAACAGGTTTGGGTATCATGATCGGCAGATGCTCTCCTGATAGCCAGCATGCGAGACCAGATCGTCATACTGCGAATGTTGCTTGTTCTTTTTTCGGGTACACGAATGACGATTTAAGGAACCACACAAGTCACAGACGTAAATACAAAGCGTGGACGAGGGAAGACAACCAACTTGCACGACACTACTATTTTAGGAGCAACTCAACACAAAAAGGTTATAGGGAAAGAATGACAGAGATCTGCCAAGAATGTACTAGTTTTCAGACAACAAGATAAAGACTTGCTGACCAAGTCGAAGCAATTTTAAAGGAAGGTTGTTTTTGTTACCTTTAAATACTAGAAATACACTAGAAAGTAAACAATGAACAAGATAGTTATACAATATCAGACACACCAAGTAGTAACAAACTAAAACAGTCTAATCGAAATGAACTGCAAACTTCGGAAAATGGAAAAACAACACAACCAAACAACACAACCAAACAACGCACAACCAAACAACATAGAGGAAACACTAAAACAAGAACAAAAAGTAAATCTAGAAAATTTAAAGATTATTATGAACGGGGCAAAGACTACCTTACCCTCACTATGAATTTTAGAACGGAGAACATCTAATACGGAAAAGGAAAAAAATAAATCAAGCACTAACTTATACATCAACGAATAATATAACCGATTTAAATGAACTAATCTATACAAGGGCGAAATTAGTTTGGGAGAAAAATAGAATCCCCTTAAAAAGCATGAAGAGAAAAAACAAAACCAGAACGGGAAATTCGACTGGAAGCGCAGATGAAAAAAAATCTTTGAAAACAGGACAAAAAGATAAAACAATGAAAAGACGCTGGAATATGTAGATACAAAAAAAGGAGAGGTAATACAAAAAATAGCCAAGCAAATTGAGGAAATAAACCAGAAAGTACTGGAGAAATAAGGAAGATTAAAAAGATATGGACAAAAGGTAAAACAATAAAGACAAAATAGGACATTCCAAAGCAACAAAAGAAAATTCTACTTACAAATAGGAGAAGAAGACTCGAAAACATACCAACAACCGGGTGAGAGAGAAACGGAACAATTTTGGACTAAAATATGGCAACCAAGTGAACATAAAGAAAAAGCCGAATAGAAAAGCAATATGACAAAAGAATTAGAAGGGCTCGGAGAAGGCCCGAAAGCAGAACTACACATCAGTTTACTCAAAACAAAACTAAAAATAGATTAAATTGGAAAACGACAGGCCATGATAAAATACATGTATTCTGAGTCAAGTAATCCACCTCCATTCGCGATAGACTAGCACTCGAAATGAACAGATGCCTTCAAGAAGCACATCTACCCTGATGGATGCCCAAAGGAAAACCACATTGATCCAGAAGGACCCGCTCGAAGAAACCGCCACAAACAATTACTGACTCATAACCTGCCTACCGATTATGTGGAAAATATTAACAGCAAAAATAAGGAAAGAGATTTTCTACTCACTAACTAGCTCCGGATTGTTCCCCGAGAAACAGAAAAGATGCTGCAAAGGATCTAGAGGCACAAGAGAGTTACTTTACATAGATAAGCACATCCTAAACGAGAGCAAGAGCAGACAGAAAAAAATGTAGCTATGGCCGGGATTAACTTGAAAAAGGCATATGATATTATCCCACAAAGCGGGACACAAAACTGCCTCAAAATGTACAAAATATCAGATAAAGTCATAAACTTTATCAGGAAAACCATGAAAATCTGGAAAGTGGAATTGACTGCAGGAGGGAGAAGTTTAGCTGAAGCAAAGATCCGAAGAAATATATTTAAAGGAGATGCACTATCACAGTTACTAGTCATAATTGCTATGATGCCATTTAATAACTTACTTAGAAAATGCACTGCGGGATAAAAACTTAGTAAATCACAAGAAAAGTTCAATCACCTGATTTACATGGACGCCATCAAACTTTGCAAAAAATAACAAAGAACTGGAAACTCAAATTCACGGACTTAGAATTTACAGTCACGACATAGGGATATAATTTGGCATAGAAAATGTGCCATGCTTGTAATGAAAAACGGCAAACGACACCTGATGGACGGAATGGAACTGTCAAACCAACTCAAGATTAAAACGCTCAGAGAAAAGGAAACCTGCAAATACTTGCATATCTTAAAAGCTGACACAAGTGGAGATGAAAAAAAAATATCTGAAGAGAACCAGAAAGTTACTCGAGACAAAACTATCTTGCAGAAACCTTATCAAAGATATAAATACCTGGGCCGTACCCGTATTTAGATATCCAGGACTCTTTTTGAAGTAAACCAGATAAGAACTTAAGCAAACGGACCAAAGAACAAAAAAGAAATTATGACCATGCATAAAGCATTACATCCTAGAGACAGACTGTATGTATCATGAAAAGAGGGAGGAAGAGGACTTGCCAACATTGTAGACAGCGTTGACGCATAGATAAAATGACTCGAGAACTACATAAAAAAGCACGAAGGACTGGTTATACTCACCAGAAACAATGTTAATGACATGATGGAAAACAGAATGACAATGACTAGGAAACGAAAATGGGAAGAAAAACAACTCTGTGGGCGTTTTAAACGACTAATAAACAACATCTCACACAAGAAAACTTTGACGTGGCTAATTAAAAGAAACCTTAATAGAGGAACAGAATCTCTCCAAAAGGTAGCTGAAAACAATCTCTCTTTCTTTGTCACTCTCTCTTTTTAGATATATATATTAGGCGAACAAAATTTTTGCACAAAGCGAGAATGGATATGACGCAACAAAATGTAGATTATGTGGTTACAGAGACGAAACCATCAATCACATAATAAGCGAATGCAACAAATTAGCACAAAAGGAATATAAGACTAGACAGGACTGGTTGGGCAAAGTAATACACAGTCAGATTTGCAAGAGATTTTAATTTGACCATACAAACAAATGGTATTTGCACAACCCAGCATCCGTCCTAGAGATTGACACATAAACTCCTATGAGATTTTGACATACACATGGATCACTTGATATCAGCCAGAAGATCACACCTTATAATTATCAACTTGCAAAATCGTGGACTTACTTGTCCAGGCTGACCACAGAATAAAACTGAAGGAAAGTGCAAAGAAGGATAAGTACTTCGATCTTGCCAGGGAATTGAAAAAAACTATGGAACATGAAGGTGACAATTTTTGCCAATTGTGATTGGTCCTTTTGGTACAGTCACTAAAGGATTGTTAAAGGGACTGGAGGACTTGAAGTAAGGAGGACGAGTGGAGGCCATCCAAACTACATTATTGTGAAAGTGAGAAGTGTCTTGGATACGTTAGGAGACTTGCTTCTCTCAAACTCCAGTGGAAGACCATCAACTAAAACTGCTGTGAAAAACTCTTAAAGTATAAATAATGATAATAATGACAATAATAGACCACTGCTATTTATATCTTGCAAGAGAGCGCGGTTAAAATCAGTGATATTCATTTTAGAAAGATAGACGGAAACAAGTAAAATAAACTGAGAAAGTCTATTGACGTACTGTTAAAAACTTAAACTCCCTCGTGAGCTCGTAACGATAATTAAAGTAAATACTGATATATATGTATTTATCAACCCCTCCACAGGAGCAGGATTTGACACAAGGTCAATTTTTCCGAAACGGTTAAAATCAGAATCATCTTTTTCCAAGACAGATTGACATACCAAGGTTAAAGGGCCCAGTCTGTCCTAGATGGAGAGAGAATAGGTAGATTCATACCTTTTTCAAGGGTATTAACGCTTTCTAAAATGCAAACAGCTTTGTATACGATTTGAACTCAACGATTTTGCATCTCTCTCTCTTTCTTTGTCACTCTCTCTTTTTAGATATATATATTAGGCGAACAAAATTTTTGCACAAAGTATCACGACTTCAATAGAGATTTAAAATTCGTCGTGATGGAAAAATTTGAAGAAATTAATAACATGAAAGCAAAAAAAAAAATATATAAAAATATATAAAAATCTGAAAAGACACGTGATTTGGATTTAATATGAAACCCTAATACCCGGCTTTAGAACAAATATTTGACAGCCCGTTTGGGGTAGTCAAATATTTGTTCTAAAACAACAAATAAATCCAACAATAATTAGCCGCTTTTTTAGAAGGCTATCTCTTGAAAATAACACTGGAAAAAATCCACTTAAAAAAACAAACTCGATGGTCAAATCACAATTTATTCTGAACATATTCCTCCAAAACCTAGTGAAAACACTTTTAAAAAGGCGCTTCCAACTGGGAGTGACAAATATATATATATATGAAAAAGGCGGATTAAAGACACTTTGATCAGACGAGATTCTTCATTAGCGTTGTAAGGGATGATATTTTCTCTACAAGAACTAACGAGAGGACATAAAAAACCGAGGTTAGCGATGGTAGTTGGTCTCGCTCACAGTATCCATAACTGTTGTTAAAGAACTGCGTGGTTGATTCTATATTCCCTTGTATCAAAAGGTAATAAACCTATTTGTTAACTTTTTCTTGACTCAATGCTGTTTATTGATAAATTCACTCACAACAATTAGTCAAAGGGATATGCTACACCAACATTTTGTCGCTTTTCGTGTAGCATATCAACTCTTTTAAAAAACACTTTTCATAAATGTTTACGAATTTTCGTCAATAATTTCATTGTGCCCACGAAAACGTTTTTTCCTGGCAATGCCCTGAGGTCCAAATTTACTGAGAACAATAAAAAATTGAACGACGTAAAAGTAATATTCCTATTTGTTTCATCCCGTTTCTCTTTACACACACGCACACACACACACAAGACCCAGAACAATAAATATACAAACTAATGTTTATGAAGGCAGATAACAGAAGACTTATGTCAGTGAGCTTTTGAAAAGGTGTTCATATCGAGGGTTAAACACAAGAAGCCTAAAAAAATACAAATTTCTGACGTATTGATGGTAGAGTAAGGGAGGATAAAAGCAAGAATAGGTAAGGAAGAAAGACAGAAGTAAAATGATGTCTTAGGAAAAATATAAAGAAAAATGTGAACGGACAACTGAGATTATAAGTGAGATTGATTACCTAATTGTAAACGGATCTCAAATTATCATTCTTATCCATTATTACATTTTCCCCAGTAATGATTGCAGTTTTGTATTCTAAAAGTTGGTGTAGAATTACCCAGACAGTATCATTTTTAACAATGTTAGGAAAATCTTTGAAGTGTATTTGTTTATCAACTTTCATGAGTTATTCAAAATTAACACCCGCCTCGTAGAAAAAACATAAGTGGTACTATTTAACTGATAAGAGGAGGAATAAGTGAATTCATAAGAGTATTTGTAGTTTACACAGCTTTTTATTGTATGTGCAAGTTGTTAAGAAATATCTCTTTCAATCAACAACGTAGTTATGTGATGTTGGAAATACATGAATCTTGAAAAAATTATATAGAAGGAGGTTAATAAGTCTTTGAAGATATATATGTATTTAATTTATTTTCTTATTTTCTCGACAGAGACCTTTATTTTTTGTAAAATTGATACAGAGAATGAAGCATAGTTGACAAGAGTCCAAAATATAGATTAACATTTGAAGATCAAAACCAATCTTTAAAATCCCTTCCTTAAGGGAATCTTCTGGGAAATTTTTATTTCAGTTCTTTGTGTGAATTAAACAGAATAGCGAATTGCTGAAACGGGATATGCAGTTACTTCACAAAGCTATTAATAGTCAGAAGGAAAAGCATCTTTTATTTCTGGACAAGGGATTTAAATATCCCTTTTTATTCAATACAGTGTCATTGCTTGTATTTTAAAATTCGTTTTACTTTCACCCGGAGTCTAAAGTTATTTTAAAAAAAGGTAAGAAAATCTTACATATATTTGTAAAGTTTATTCGACAATTAATTCCTGATTCATGTACATTGTTTGAATATATTTGGCTGAAAAGTAAAAGCGTTACTTAATTTTGATTAAAAAAAAAGGACTTCTTGTAAAATACATATTCTATTAATCTTTCCGTGTAAACTGGCTAACAGGTGCAATTCCAGTGTTTGTCGAAAAAAATAATAGAACAAGTTATGGAATAAAAACCGGAACCTTTCTTTTAAGATGAAATATACAATTAATTGGAACGTCGTGTAAGCTTATAGAGAACCTAAAAAAAGATAACTTATTCATGACAACATAATGTTACCATGAATGGATTTAAAGAAACTTCTCTAAAAGAAGCCTGAAAAGGATTGCATTGGATGAGCGATGCGTAACAATTATCATGTTGAAAAATTAATTTGACAAGCTATGATCAAATCCTCAACGATACTTTCGCTTCTGTGCCAACGCTTATGGAAAAAACATAGGTCACTTTCATCACTCAAGAAGAAGGAAGAAAATCTAAATTCAAAATTAAGTAAAGTGAGATGTGCAAAAACCTACTTGCTATAAAACTGCAGGACCATCAAACCTATTTGTAAAAATGAATGTATTATTTTCGAGGCTAAGGAATAATTTCTGATATTACCGGTAAATGTTTCAGTTCTCAAGAAGTACATTTAATTACATTTATTCAATTGATTAATTCTATCAAATTTTTCCTTATATATGAGGTCAGCCTTTAAGTTAATTAAGTCTACAATCGTTATTTTAATTCAGTTTTAGTTTCTCCTAATTTGTTTTACACTAACTTTATGTGACCATTCGTTTCCAAGTGTCCAAATCATTTTAAAGAGAAGATAACAGAAAATGATTTATGATTTTAAGAACCAATTTTCGAAAAAAATGACTACAAAATACCCCATGGGCCTTTTATGAAAAGTTGAGCTTTTTCATGAACTAGATTGTCCAAAGGTTCCAATTTATCTAAAACTTTTTCTATCCTAAATCTATGATAGATCTCTGTGAAATGTAAATAATGGTTGTTGTGAGGATTTCATCGTTACGTTCTAAAATCTTCCCCAAGGGCATTCAAATCCCTACTAGGCTTACTCTTTCACCTTTGTAACAACATATCTCATTTTAAAAAGTTCAAAGAAAGAAGTTGTACGTTAACTGATAATGGCAGAGCCAATAGATTAAACTGAAAACATGCGCCAGAGAATTTGTCTTTCAATAATTTCATGATTTCTGTTTCTTCCTTGAATTAAAAGCAACAAATATAAAGATAACGATCAGTTGAATATGTGAAATTATTCCATTGCTAAGCGCACATACAGGTTTTAATGTGGTTGAAAAATGGGATGTTATCAAGAAAGGTTTTGTTCTTACAACAAGTGAGATGATACATTTCATCAGCAGAAATTGGAATCACACAGGCTGTTTATTCACATGAATCAAATTAGAGTATACGGTCACTCTATTTCCAAAACCCTTTGAAAAAAAAAAAAAACAACAAAAAATAACAGTTATATTATATAACACAGACATATTATAACTCCAAAAATAATTTCAAATCCTAGATGATATAATAATAAAAAAAGAAAAAGAAAATCTAAAATAAAAACAAAGCAGCATTTAGTCTATGAAGCGGTGTACTAGATTTTTTTCCATAAGGAAAACATTGTTAAACAAATGTAAACAGTAATACATTGGCTCCGTCTCTCACAGCATCAGGAACGCATGACGATCTAAATTTAAAAGAATTCAACATATTAAGAATATCTATAGAACATATAGAACAATTCAAAATCCCTGAACACGTTGGAAAAAAAGCTACACAGGTGTTAACAACAAAAGTTTCCCCACATTTTAACGAAAAAACATTTTGATAATACAAACGATGGATGAAAAGAATTCGGACAATTTTGTAATATAAAGTTTGGTTAAACTTGTAAAAAATCAAAACGTAAAACATAGACGAACAAGACAAAACCATGATGACGACAAGAAAAATCAATTGAAAATTTGTAAAAAAAGAACCTTATCTGCGGTTTAAAAAATTTATGCATGAGAGAAAAAACCGTCTGTGCAATTTTAAGTATCTTACTAAGATAGCTAAACTCTTCTTGCTTGTTGTAAGTCTTTTTTCGGGGATATCGATTATAAATGCTTTTCATTTTTCTTTACGATATATATATATATATATATATATATATATATATATATATATATATCGGTGAGACTTAGAATACACTAATAGCACCCTCTGCAGAGGAATACCTCCTTCAAAAAAACAAAAACAAGAAGATCCCCCCGTCAAAGCAAAGGGGTTCTTCATAAGATATCTTGTGGGGAACCTCCAGTTGTTGGGTTCTGTGTAGTGTAGAGGTCACTTTTTCACTGACATTACTCTCAGATCCACTCTGATTCAGAGTAGTAGTACTTTTTAGAGTCCCATGTATTGGTCGAATAGATCAGTTTGAAAATCATTTCGACCTTACATATATATATATATATATATATATATATGTGTGTGTGTATTTGTGTGTGTGTATGTGTGTGGGTGTGTATGTGTGTGTGGCCATTTGATGCAATGATAAAATTGTTATATTACTGCTGTAAATGACAGGGTTATTGCCAGAATTGTAAAATGTCATTCCTGTTGCGGACTTTAAAACAAAACTGTAGTCTAGACAATCGATATCTATCCTTCAACCAAATTCTCACCATTTCATTCAAAAAGGTGAAGACTGTTGAACGCCGAATCAGCGTGCTGCGGATTATTTCAGCAAAATTATATACGAGTTTAATTCCTATGCTTTCTCATTTTGTCCTCTATGGATATATTACACTATTTAAAAAATACCGATATTTTCCACAAAGAAAGGGATCCACCTATATTAAGTTAATATAACAAAAAATACTTCCGAATTTACATATACATACATATATATGAACTCACGCTTGTGTCCGCTAACTGCATTATTCTTATAGTTGGTGAACCGGTTTTCTGTTATAAACCCTAAACACATTTCATTTCCTTGCTTCTATTCTGGTTTGGAGTTGGCAGAAGAAATTACTGACGACCGCCTAGCCACCAGTATTTGTTGGCATGTATTTACGAGCCAAGTGGCGTGAATGGTTGAGTAAATATGTCACTTTTTCGGTAAAAAGGGGTTTTTGGTTGTTATTTTTACTACAGCTGAAATTTCTCAACAGCTGTGTTGGCATCATACTTTCCTAAAGGATATTACTAGAAAGAGCTGCGTGTCTCTCTTCTCTTATCTTCCTTCGGCAATCAATTCTAAATCCAATATGGCAGATGCAGAACAGATTAGTGCACCGACATTTCAACATGGCTGATCAGCGCGTGAAGAAAAGTTCTCCATTATTTCCTGCTTGTCATTAAATCAGTTTTCATGTTCCGTTGCTTTGAACTTCGTCTCAATTTTCCACACATCTTCATTTAATTTTATCTACTCTTTTGATTTTATTATCATATCTTCAAAAATCTGTTTTTGTTTTTTTAGTAATAGCTAAATATTTAATCTTATTTTTCAACTCCCCTTAATTTGTTTGGTATCCATTTGTTACGTTTTAAATTTTCAATTCCATTTACGATTCTCTCATATCTCATATGTTTTCTATAATTCTTTGCATTATACTTGTTTTTTTCTGCCTTCTTTTATAACTTTTTCTTTGTTTATTTTCCTTATTTTCTTACTTTTTATCAATTTCTGATGTTTTTGTTTGATTTATGTCTCCAAATTTTTATATTATCGCATATTTCACATCAATAAATTCTATTACATAGTATAATTGTATTCTTGAAATCCAACCCTGGTTTTAGATCCTGCAAAATTTTTTCTTCCTATTTCTTTGCTGACTGTACTGGCTGAATTCTTTTATAGATTCATAGCATTGTTATCGAGTCACCAAAATATTTTACCTGGTTTTCTTAGACTTACTCCAGTTCGACAAAAGTTTTGCACATGGACAAAAAATAATGAGTGAGTCTAAACTTGATGCATAGTTCGATGTGTTTTTCGATGACATTTTTTGTTTGTGGGCGCCCCGTCTAATGTTTTGAAAACTAGACAATTTTGTTATTTGCAGTGGTTTTGATTCTAACTGAGCGCCCTATGTTCTTGTGCTAAACTAAGGAAATCATTATAAATGACTATTTGACTTACAATAAGATCAAAGCAGCAGTTCCTTTCAAATTACAAAAGTTAAGCAACATCTAGCGGATTTACTACATCAATATTTTGCCTCTCAGGAATAGCAGGTGCAATAAAACCATCTCAAGGCTGTGTACCTGGCTAATAAAAGCTTAGTAAATAATTTTATACTTAACTTGAACCCTTGGCTGAAGAACTAAGTATTCCATAAAACGAAGCAAGTGATGTTCTGGAAGTGATAGATTATGACGCATCAAGTGGAAGGATTTGGGATCATAACCGCATGATAGTGTATCACATATGCAGCCAGTCAATCTCATGAGTAAACGTAGTCCATCAATTTCCTTATTTAGAAATAAGTGTCTTCTATTCTAATGCTTCATTTTAAACGCGTGAGTAACTCATTTTCATGTAAGCAGTAACAGTTTCTGAAAACTCCAAAATGAGTTCAATATCTATTTTTTAAAGTCCTTTCAAATCGAGAAGCGCATGTTCTTAGCAGTATATACAGTTAGTGGTGTTGGAGAGTAAAATACATAAAGTAAGAAATTTTATCGGTTTAGAGTAATGCGACGAATTTAATTATCAATGTTGTTTAAAAAAAATTCAATTCGAAGCGAGAAATTACAGACACGTCCTTAAAAATTGAGCAATCTTACTTTGTCCAGTTCTTTCCCATGATCAAGTAATCTTAGCTTTTTACTTTATACACCATTTGTAACTAAGTTTAATTTCCATTCATCCCGAAATAAATTAATTGAAAATCTAATTACCAAACATAATTAGTTTGCCTTTGTTTAATCCAGTTTACATTAGGAAAGGATCAATAAATATCAATTCAAGCTCACCTTTAATTCTTGGAATACTTTTTAATGGAAAGGATAAGTTTTTGTGGGCGCTGAGAATATCACGAATATTAGGATGCAGATTTAGGAGTTTGAGCCGAGAATCATCATGTTCCATATTCAACGTTCTTCTCTTAAAACTAATACTCATGGTTAAATACAAATTTCAATGGAAAAGCTAAGATAATGAGCTCAACAATTGCACAAAGATTCGGATATTTTCCGAATTTTTTCGTCCATACAGTAATATCCAATTATTTTAAATGTGTACAAAGATTTGGCTTTCCGATTGAAAGTCATTTTAATAGATTCTTCATAAAGAAAGGAGTCTAAATGTTGACTTTACTTTCAACATGAAATGGAGAAATACTCAATTCATGAATTTACTTGTTTAGATTATCCTGAAATCGAGATTTAGATTATTTTCAAATTCTTAATGCAGTTTAATAGATAAGCAAGTCGTTCTCAAAAATGTTTTTTTCTGATTGCTCTATAAATGAAAAATCTACAAGATATTTTAAGTTGCCTCAGCCCAAAGTAGACTTGTATAAAGTAGACTTGTATAAAGTAGTAGCAATGGTAAGAGAAGTGCCCTGAAAAAGACAGTAGTGGTAAAGGAGTGCGTTGAAAGGGTCAGTAATTATAGCATTGGTGAGAGAAGAACCTTGAAAAGGACAATATAAGTAGCTGAGGTAAGAGAAATGTCCTGAAAAGGAAAGTATAAGTAGCTGTGGTATGAGAAGTGCAATGCATAGGGCAGTAGAAGTAGCAGTGGTAAGCGAAGTGCAGAGTTTTAATGGGCTTCTGGATTCGAAAAAACTGTGATTAGAATATTAAAAGTAGATTTAGGCTACTACATGACACATACTTATATATATGTCTGTGTGTGTGCCTGGAATGCTAAAATTGCATTTATAAATCATTATGGCACATGTAGTGATTAATGAATACAAACTGGTAAATTCGCTCTTCTGTGGATCTCTATGTTTTGATTTACCCTGCCGAAGTTTTATTGATTCGAACGGTTTTATATGGACCATACGGAGAAGCCTTACCTGAGATTCTTACATTTTCTGAAAGAACAATTAAAATGTATTTAACGTCATAGCTACTTCTAAAATATCATTATAGAAAGGTTCATTCACGTGAATAATAGATCCAAGTAATATAAATCTTAACTTAGCACGGAACAAGAACAATGACAAGGTATCTGAGAAGATTGTTCCTTAAGAATATTTTGAGTCCCTTCTCATCTCGACTCAAATATTCATTGCTTTCTATATTGGAAAACACAAGTAACTAAGTTACGTTTATAAAGACAATTGATTAACAGTTAATTGCATGATCTTTTGTCCATATGTTTATCGTCCACTAGATGCACTATCGAGCATTGTGTCAACTCGTTGGTGAAATTAAATCAAATTTCAAGAAACTCCGAATTCAAAAAATATAAACATTGAAATCAATGAGAATAATGATACAGTTGTAGGTGTTTAGCTTATCATTACAAAAGCAAAAATATAGTCAATCTTTATTTCTCGATATTTGTTGGTAAAACGCTTTATTGATTACTATTGTAGTTTCATCTCTTTTAAAGATTTTGCTTATGTTTCATTCAAATAATGTTGCGCTGCGTAGCGGTTGTCCTTATAGAAAAGGTGTCAATCTCTTCTTTTCGTTAATAAGGCAATCGGTCAAGGAGAAGCCAAGAATATGAATTCAACACCTGTCTACAAAATAATAATAATAAAAAACATTGAAGTCGACCGCATAGCTTTACGGCTGTCTTCATTAATAACTTGTTGGAGCAGTGTGAGTTGAACAAAGCTTTTCAGAATAAATTAAGTAGACACAAATTATAGCAGCTGGAGCGAGGTAAAAAAATCACTTTTCTCTGTATGCAGCTGTCACCTTCTCCTAGCAAAGCTCTTGGCGGACCTGGGCCCATTGCTTCTGCTTTGTATATTGGGTCAACAATAGGGCAAAACCCCGAGCATTTTTTGCACTTCGGCTACCAAGGTATAAATGAAATAAAAAAGACTCTTGTCTACTGACCTCTGGTTGTGCTAGCACCGAAGACTTCAGTTTATCATAGACATTACAAAGTAAAACTTTCATTTCCATTTTATTGCTGTCAAGAAATCATCTTAAATATATTTTCTCATTTAGAAATACTCTCCATTCTATTTTTCGGCCAATCATTTTAAATTTGTTGACATTATTTAGCTGCCACTTTAATACTCATATACACATAAATCTATGTACATGCACACACATGAATACATAAATACCACGACTATCCCTACACATACTCATGCCTATAAGCTTGCACCTACATCTATATATATATATATATATATATATATATATATACTGTGACGAGGAAATATGACATTCGCCGGATTATGGGGAAAGGAGGTACGACGCGCCGGGCAGTCAGCCGACTATAGTGGGAATCTGGAATAGTGACAGTGGAAAGGCTGTCTCTCTTCAACCCTCTCTATTAGTACAAGGTGACATGGGCATGGGAGAACCCCACTCTCTATTGGCCATGTGTGCATCAGCGGAGAGAGGCAGACCTGCGACCATGATCAGTGCGGAGGAGTAAACAGCCAAAAAGCCAACACGTAGTAATTTTTCAAAATACGGAAACTAAACAGTTGCCGTTTATTCGTCAAAGGGTAATTACACATAATGAGTTGCCGTTTATTCGTCGAAGGGTGGAGACACATAAGCAGTTGCCTCTTGTTCGTTGAAAAATGAAGACATAATTTGGGATACGAAAGAAACCCAAATTCCAAAATCATGCTGCGCAGAGAACACAGAGAAAAGAAAAAGGTTCTCCTTTGAATGAACTTGCACTCCGAGGTAGTGATTCTCGTTAAACGAATTCCCGAAGAAAAGACTTATCCACGAGGAAAGAGACAATAATTAATCTTAGTCTTATCTGAAATAAGACGTGTATCCTTCTACCAACGTGTTCTGGAAACCCAATAACAAGAGGAAAAAGAGAAAAGAATAAACTCCACAGAATCCCAAGTAAGTGAACATGCAATTTAAGTATATTCGAATTTATCTTGCTGCATTCATGCTGACGTGAATAAAAGACAAATTACGGGAGGAAAGAATAACTCTGATAAAATAGAGGAGAAAGGAGAAGGGAATATCCCCCTAATGATAAACTTGAGATTTGGAGCACGAGCTCTACCGTTAAATCCCAGAGTGAGAAGGAAAGCGGAGCGTGTCTACCGCTGACGAACTATATTCCCACCTTCCGCCACTTAGAAAAAAGGCTTTCTTGCTCCTGACTTTTTTCTGAATTGTTCTTTTCTTCTTTTCTTTCTTTTATTAAATAAAATAACATTGTTATTAATCTTGTTAACTCAAACAGAGCAGTTCAGAGTCCCTTTTTTGTGGAAGTATTGTGTTTGTCGAAGACCTTGCATTTGAGGGGGGAAACTGACCTGTTCAGTGTGTTAAATTTTAATAATTCACCTAGGACTCACCTAGTTGCTTTAAATTTTGGTTCAGCTAGGGGGTTGGTGATATCTGTAACATTAAATAGCGTTTGGCAAATCACGGCCAACGTGTGGGCCCTACTTTAACTGGTGGACTTGGCGGGAACGAACGGCACCCTGCAAGCCTGCGGGACATATATATACAGTCATACATATACGCTCCTCATTTGTATACAGACTTGTACAAATACGCTCGGACCTAAATCTACATGAATTATACTAGTTTAATATATACCCCAAGAGCAAGGAGAGCTAATTATACCACACACGCACATACACACACACACATATATATATATATATACATATATATATATATATATATATAAGTATGTGTGTTGTAGTTGACTAAATCTACTCTTAATATTCTAATCACTGTTTTTTCGATTCCAGTGGCCCAGCAAAATTCAGCACTTTCCTTACCACAGCTATTTCTACTCTCCTTTCCATAGCACTCCTCATACCACAGCTACGTCTACTGTCCTTTTCAGGGCACTTCCATTACCCCAACTACTTATACTGTCCTTTTCAAGACATTTCTCTTACCAAAGCTAGAACTACTGTCCTTTTCAGGGCACTCATTTACCACTAACACTACTCTCTTTTTCAAGGCACTTCTCTTACCCCAGCTAATACTTTTTTTCAGGATATTTCTCTTACCACAGCTATTCCTAGTCTTTTTTTAGAGCACTCTTCTACCACAACTACAACTGTACTTTTAAGGGCTCTCCCCTTACCAATGCTTCAATTACAGCTTTTTCTAAGGGTACTTCTCTTACTACAACTAATACTATCCTTTTCCGGAAACTTCACTTCCTCCTCCTACTACTACAACTACTACAATTTTTTAAGGCCTCTACTCTACCACTACTATTATGTCCGTGTCAGGGCATGCATCTTACGACTACCACAATAGATTTCCTTTTCAGGGAATTTCTCTTACCCCTGCTACTACTGTCGTCCTTTTCATGGTACTCTTCTATCACAGCTACTACTGTTCTTTTCAAGGCACTTTCCTTATCCATGCTTCTGCAACTGTCCTTTCCTGGGTATTTCTCTTACCACTGTTACTACTACAGTCTTTTCAGGGCTCCTCTATTACCACTACATCTACTGTCCTTTTGAGAGTACCCACCATGTGACCGAACTGACACCGACAACGACAATAACCGACTTGCAGCTCCCTGGCCGACGCTGTCCATGCCACCTTCCCTGGCTGACTACCAGCTAGATGTGGCAGATGTGGTCCAGAATGACTTCATCAGTTCGCTCGCAGGTAACACCGCCCAAATTCCGGTTAATCAACCACCGGTAAATGGACTAGCTTGCTTCAGGAATCTAATACATTTAACTCTTGGGCCGCCTGTATACTACCAAGTTACGTAGCAGCATCACCAACCAGTTCAAAAGTATCATCCAGACATACTGCTGTCAAGAACCATGAGGCATTCGACATGAACAAGATTTTACCACAAACTCATTTTGTTATTTTTTGTCAAATAAAAGTAACTCTTTTAACTCTTAACTTTGTCTTCCTTGCTTTAACTGTGGTCATTTATTTTCAAATACTTACTGGGTCAATTTATTCATCGGTCCTACGACAATATATATCGATAACAATGTGTTCATTTTTCAGTAGTCTGTCCGTCCAACTAATTATTGGGAAAGTATATGCAACTATTTCAAAATAAAATTCAGTTTATTAAGCCAATTTAATTCATTGACATAATATTTATCATCAAATGTCATTGATAATTTACTATCGATTTATTTTTTTTTTACTGCATCTTTTATTCTTTGTCTATAGCGTTAATAAAACTTATATTTATACACTCAAGCATGCATAAATATTAATACACACACACACACGCACACACACACATACACACATGTATGTATGTATGTATATTGTGTTTATATATATATATATATATATATATATATATATATATATATATGTAATTATTGTGTTTATTGCGTTTTCAGATCTGTCAATTCATATTTTTAAGAAAAAGATTTCCCGAATCATTTTTCTATTTCCGCATTTTAAAAACTTTCTTCTTTGCCACCTATTCTTGGAAAGTGTCAGTTGAATCAAAACCAAATCTTCTTTTGCTCCACATGAACCCGTCTCATGATTTCGAGCCGAACTATAATCAATGGCTAATACAATAACCCTCGAACTGTAAAAGCAATACCTTCTTGACATATCGTATTTTTCACTTCGCTACGCAAACATGATATCAGCTCCACGCAGTGGATATAAAAATATTCGCCTTATTTTCTATCAACCTTTATATTTCCCGAAGGAAATTTGAAATGTCTTATTTGTTTTTTATAAAATACAGCCATTCTAGTGAAGACGTACTAATATTGATATCATGCAACTGAAGAAAATATCAATTAAAAATGATTTGTGAAATGAAAAAAATTAAAACTTGTTGAAAGTCAGTGTGTATATATACGATTTATATAGCTGATGGTTGGGTTTCTTTGTTTAATGGTATATCAACCTTTGTGGGTTATCTAATTCCAGAGTCATCCTTGTAGTAAGACAGTAGTGATACTATTTAACCGAAAGTGGAGGAGGGGATACGGCAGTTCATACTTTTCCCAAGAGTATTGGTCTGAAAGTGAATGAAATAGCGCGGCTGGAGTTCAAATTCATTTAGTAAGCTGCTGCAGTGAAACCCATGAGCTACTAAGCCGGGGGACTCCCTCTTTATAAAGCTGATTATTATTGAATTATTGCTCTTTAATTATATAATAGATTTACGGCAATAAAATAATTGAACCCTCAATTTTTTTCGTTGTGAATATTTTCTGTCTTGGGTTTATTTGTTTGACGACGCATCTGCTGCTAATGCATTATTCAATGCTGAAATTTTATGCATTTATAATTTTTTGATAACATTCTTATGTATATTTTTAATGCTACATTAAGCACATTTTTGAGCACAGTTGAAAAAAAAATTTCTTACCGATGTAATGCAGATATGATTTTTCACTTCATTAGTTTTCTGAGAAAGTCATAGAATGGAACCTAGAAGGCTACATGGTGTTTGTTGGTTTGCCCAAAGACGTCTTTTGTGTAAAGTTCTTTAAAAAATAGCATAATGTATAATATGCTGGAGGAAAATTTCCGTTCGCCTTGGGAGGAACACATCCTTTGTTGAGTTTGTCTTACCCTTCTGCAGAGATTATTGTCGACTTACTCTAAACAGTGCCGACAGAGTGGGTAAAGATAAAGATAAATGAAATAAGGCTGAAAAATGACTGAAGGGTGGACATTTGTCATTACTTCGCATTTACTTTTTATATGGAGTCAGTTTCTAAAAATATGTAAATATTACTCCGATTATATTGTAGGAATTTTAATTTTAATAGTTTGATACCTCAAACGTATATATATATATAGTTTAGATTTTGGCGGCAAGCTATCATTTATAAATTTTTGGTTGAAGACCACGGAACTTTCTTTTTTCATGATTGTATTTTCTCTGTAGTTTTCTTGCTAGTTTCTTTATACCTGTATCTAATTAATAGAAAAGTTGCCCGTGTACTTTCGATCATATTGACTCTTCGTTTTCACAATATTTTCTTTTTGTGGGTATTAGTTGTTATTGTATAATTTAGAAGAAATATTTAATTTGTTGGAAGGTTTTATTCTTCTTTGGCTGCTTTAGTTTGCATGTTAGTTGTTTAAGATGTTTAGTAGATATGTTTAATATAATCCTCGAATCCACAACTATTAAAAATAAACAACAAAACATAAATAAAATAGTATTTAACACTTGTACTTGTATACAAAACATTCTTAACAATTTGAGGGCAAAATAAACCACCTCCAACATTTCCCAGTGAAGTTCAGTCGCACCCATGTATATTTTTTCGTTGTTGTAATCCTCTTCCTTGATAGAGGCCTTGTATATTATATTGTTAATTAAACAATTACTATTCGAGGGACATCAAGCTTAATCCCTGCAGTGTTATAACTCATTATTATCATTTTAATATTTTACATTTATACTTGATAATATCTTTTTGAAATTGTTCTAGCCAGGATAGCTGAGTGTAACAAATAATAATTATCAAAATGGATGTAATTCTTTAGAATATTTTTTAAAAGTATATATTTCTTAAAATCAAAATTTCAATAATCTTTTTTTTTCTGTTGTGCTTATTCATGAAGATTGTTTATAAAACATATAAGCATGTAAGATTCCGTCCGAGTGATTCTACTCCAGTTTATTTTCTTCTATTTTACAGAGTTGAGTTACGACACACATTCCCTAATTGATTTTAACTAGAGTAAAATAGATGAACAAGTTATTATCAATGTCGAGTTTAACATCTTCATTTTTTCTCAGGAACCAATATCGACCTCTGTTTATATTTAAGATCATTTCCAACATTTACACTTAATCTCGAGCCATATTTCAATAGAATTTACACAATGTTTTGTGTGATTATCTTGTTAACCGTCATCTTAACCGAAGTAACTTTACACAAAGATCATAGTGATACCAGCAGATAATCGAACTGTAAAAGCAAAGGGAGGTCAGATTAAAATGTTAACCAGTAGATGTTCTTAGTTACATCAGATACATCCATGAGTTACGTAAACTTAGTAAAAGAATGGAGCATATCATGAAACGGGGCAATAGTTTATTAGGCAACCTGCTGATCATTACTACAGTGATTAGGAACATCACCGGGTGCTTCCCACTGGCGGTAATAAACAAACCAAAAACACCAGTAGTGTGACTCTAAATAGAGATATTCCAAAACTAACTTAGATTTACTAAATACTGTTAAAAAATTAGTTGGGGTAAATTACTAAAAAGAGATTTGTAATGTGGCCGTGGGTTTCGCATGTTGATACTATTCAAAGCCAGTCTACTATGTAACATGATTATAAATGGACTGTTTCGTTCTTTTCTTTACTTGTTTTCTGTTGTTATTTCTTAATCACGTTTGGCAAATTTTGTAATGACAGTTAAAACAATAAGTAGGTGTACGTCAAGTTTTAGTTTCTTGTTTTTTTGATGAAAAACGCTGCAGTAAGTCTTGAAATGCTAAGGGGAAAATTTTATCTTAAGGAAAAAGCTTCATGTGTATGAATGATATTCATGTTCCCACAGCAGGGGGATATCATTTAAACAGCACACATAATCGACTAAGCAAAACGATGGTAATCTTGAAAAAGTTCCCCAGGACATCAGTTACGTTGTCGTCGGATGATAAGAGATATGAGAGGATTATTTTAACTTGGATTATCCTAGGAAATGTTAACAGAAGGTTGTAAAATTAAATATGATAGTATAAAAATTATGCAGTAGTAAAAATAGCTTGATTAAGTAGCACAATAAAAGATAAAAATATAATTTTATGGGCTTAAAGATTGTCCTGCATGAAAGCAACCTTCTTCATTTGAAAAATACAATTGTGTAAACAGTCGGGAATGTGAAATAGAAAGATATTCCACAAGTAGCATATACTAACCCAGATAAAAATTATGGTTCCCCCTGTTTCAACTTTCCTGAATAGCAATTAATACATCTTTCTGGACGGTTCGTGCCATCTCAAGGATCATTTACTTTTAAATTTTCACCAAAGTCTTTCAGCTGGATTTAGATCCGTACAATTCAGTTGCTATGTCATTTCCCTAAAGAAAAACTTTGATCCCCTCTGTTCTGTGATGCATTATCGTCCTGAAAATTAATTCATAATGACCAAACCAATTTTCTATCGAGAGAATGAGAATATTATTAAAGATTTTAGAGCCATCAAGTGCATTGATTGTCGAAGAATAATTGTCATCTCCCTTGGTTCTTTGGATTACACTTCCAATCATGAATGACTTAGGAAATGTATTTGTTTTATTCAGACTGTTATCTCTAAATGGTATATTTGAATTGCACCAGAAAAAAAAAAAAACGTTCCGGCACCATCACTTAGGCCAGTGCAGATTCTTGATTCATTTCTGAATATCACTTTCACCCAACTATTCACATGTCATTATTGTTATCTTTTGCCCACCTTAAACTTCTTTAGTCTGTCTGTGAGGGGTGTTTTTTTTGGCTTTTCTTCATATTGATCACATTTGATTCAGCAGATTTCTTTTCGTTTGGTCACAAACATTGACTTCTAATTCAATCCATTTTCATTTGTTTTTGTGTTTTTTTGTACGTTTTAATATTTTTTTTCAATCTATAGTGATTTCAGTTTTCTAACCCGACGCTTTGACATCTGTTGTCTACCAGCTTTTCCATTACTCTCTATTACAGGATGTCAGTGCAAAAGATTTATTCAATAAATGCGATATTTATATGAATTTATGTAAGTAGAGGAATAATGTACTCAGTGCATATGTAGCAAAGTTGTTTTAATCACAAAACTTTTAAAATTTGGATTCTATGTTTCTTTTTCTTTTACTCAGTGTTTATCCTGACATCATTGTCATCAGTAAATTTTCTTCCCTTTTGATTTCAACACAATTTGCTTTTTAGCTGTTCAGCACGGTTTCCCTTCTTAGAGGGTAGGAATATCTAATCTCTACATAGCATTGTATACACAAGTTCATGTATAGAAAAGCCAATGTGACCTTTTCTTTTAAAGATTTTCGTGTAAATAACAATTTCTTTCCAATGTAAGCAACATATTCAACTTTTTTCCAATTCAAAGTCCTATAGTTGTTATTATTTTGTTTACCGGATGAATTGTTTCCCAGTTTTACTTTGTTCTTATCTTTTATCTAAACTGAAGCAGCTCAGTTCGACAGGTGAAAAGATAACTGATCATTTCCTTTTCTCACCATCGTCTCGATTTGCACATTCGGCTTTCTGCATTAATCGAATATTTCATTCATTTCCGGTTCATAGTCAAAGCAGGAGGGCAAATCAAAAGGCCATCGTTTTGGTCTCTGGAAATCTTAATACTCACAAATGAAGTACTTTATTGACAATTTTGACAGACTGGTCAATAAAAAGGTAGTTTTTATGCACTGCTTTCATCTCGTAATTGGAGCGTCATATTGTGATAAAAAAAATCCACTCAGCATTTATTTTGTGTGTCTCTGTTTGATAGTTAAAAAGAATTGTACCATCATTGAATTGAAAACTATTTCGAACAATAAAAGGACCCTAGTCTCACTATATCTTTTCTTCTCTCAGGTTGTTACTAAATCGAAAGAGACGAGTGAAGTCAAATGTTAGTTTGAGATTTTTAAACGATAAAAATCAGGGACTCTATCTTCTGCATGTATTAATGCGTTTGATTTCTACTGGCATCATCATCATTACCATCAAGTCATGCTGATAGCTCGCATTTCCTTTGGTTAGTGGGTTGGGTTTTACGGTATATCAACCTTTGTCGGTTATCTAATGCCAAATCCATTTTTACACAAATTATCAGTTATGTTTCAAACAATTTTGTTTAGCATGAGTACACAGTTTAATTGTCTAAAACATTTCTATTTCAAGTTATTCAGTAGAGTCAAACAGTTATATCATTTCCATTGACTCTCACTTTCGCCATCCATCCCTATCGCCCATCATTCCTGGCAGATTCAGTAGACACTAGATCTGCCAGGAACGATGGATGATAAGGATGGATAGCTCTCTTATGTAAGTCTTTGCTGGTCTGCCAACATTGAAGTGTTTATGTGTAAAAGTACTCAGGAGGTTGTCAGTTATAAATTTGCCCTTATTCAACTGCAGTATCTTGCATATGTTTAGGGAAGTCGCCGTTGCGTAAAGGCTACAATACAGGATTGCAATCTCGAAGTAAGCGAGATTGAACTTTAGTCAAGCAAGCTATTTGGTTAAATTACGCTAACTTTCGAAATAATACCCTTAGAAAAGGTATTAACCCAATAATCTCCAAAGCAATGGGTTAAATTGTATCACAGCTGTATGTCTTCAAAGATGGTTTTAGAATTAAATAACTCATGAAGGTTTAAATGCCATTAAACAAAGGAACTGACAAGAAACCAACTAACACGTCAAGTTCACTTTTTTATGGATTGAGAGATCGGAAGGAAGTGTATATACAACAGCCTTATTGTCAGTAGCTGCTTCAAGGATTTTTTTCAAAATAGCATGTATAATTCTTGTTTAGTTCTAATCTACCTTTCTCTCTATTCGTTTTGTTAGAGTCCTGGTAGTGCAATAGTATCTACACAACATCTTGGTAAAAAATTTCATTTTTCATAAGTACAGATGATTCTTTCTTGTTTAAAACACATGAACTCTTTTTTATTTGCGTTCATGTTGGGGCCGGTTCGTCTTGCAGCGTCTTCCAGGCTTTGTAGTGGAGATTCAGCTCAAGCAGATGTATTTGCATGTAGTCAGCATCTGTCATTGTTTATGGGAATATCGTTTGGTTCTTTTTTTCTTTAATATGATACTATTTCCTTTCATAAAATCCACTGACATTTTTAGAATACAATGAGGGTAGATTTTAAATTAATTTGATGCTAATTTATCTCTTATATATATGCATATGGCTTTTCTGCTTTTAATTTTTTCAATTCTATGTCAAGTTTTTCCTCTGTACACTGTCCTAGTTTGATGTCTAGTTGGCTCTGAACAATTATTTGATGTTTTATCAGTTATTCCAGGTGGGTTTTGACGAATATTATTTTAGTTTTCGTTTCATTTCTGAAATATTCCTCTTGGCTGGCAGCTTTTAGTTTTCTACTCCAGTTGCCTTCTTTTCTGACCACTTCATTTGGTTTCTGACATGATAATTATGATTATCATCTTCAATAGAATTTCTTTTTTTTATTGATTTAGCTCTCGGTGTATTATAGTTCTTCTTTTTGGTATGCTTTTCTTAGTTCTCTCTGAAATGCTTAAATTTGTGCACATTGACATTTGCTGAGATTCTTTTATTCAGTAAAGATGTATTTTATTATGCCATCTCCTTTTCCCCTTATTGCATTTGACTCATGAAACTGTACATTTGGCAATTGTTTTGGTTCGTTTGCGGTTGGCAATTGCTTCAGGACGATTCAGAAAGTTATGTATGAAGCTAAAACTTTTTATATCATCATTAGAACAATGACGGACTATATGTATCGAGAAAGGAGGGAGAAGGAAGACTTGACACCATTGAAGACCGCGTTGACGCATCGATACAACATGAGGACTACATAGAAAAACACGAAGGACAGATTACAGCCACCATAAACGCTACTGACAACACGATGGCCAACAGAATGACAATAATTAGGAAAGAAAAATGGGAGGAAAAACAACTGTATGAGCGTTTTAAACGAATAATAAACATCTCACACCAGAAAACCTGGACGTGGCTAAGAAAAGAAAACCTTACGGGAGAAACAGAATCTCTCCTAATAGTAGCACAAAAAAACGTCATAGGAACCAATCATATAGATAAGACGCAACAAAATAGCAAATATAGGTTTGGTGGTGATAGAGACGATACCATCATTCACATATGTGAATGTATTAAATTAGCACAGAAGGAATATAAGACTAGAAACGACATGGTGGGCAAGGTGATCCAACTTTCGTAAGGCAAATGAGGCTAGGAATTTTGAGCAAGTTGAAGAATATTAAAAAAGTATCAAATACTTGGACTTTTCGTAAGTTAAAACTTAGGAATTGTAAGAGAAGGGTGATTTTTGTTCATCAGAAGCCATGTGAAGCTAGTGGATGTGAAAGAAGGCGAATAAAACCTTTGCTTGACCAAAGGCGTACTTTACCTGATGCTGGGTGGATGAACCCCGCTAGTCAACAGCCAAGATCAAACAGTCAGGAAACTTCTGCTTACTCATCTACAGGTGTGGCGACTACTAATGAAGTTAATCTAGCCATCGTGTTTGATTTTGCCTCGTTTTTCTGTATGTATGACCAACTTAAGAGTTCTTTTATTTAAGAAATGTAGGTCACGTCTGTATCAAGTGCGCAGATTTTAAACAACCCCTTGGTTTGGTATAGCCACAATATATCACCCATGATAAAAAAATGTCGAAACAAAATATAACGCATCGTGGGACCCAGTCAACAGTTCTGGGTGTCAGGGACGGTATGTGCTCTTCTGATAGCCAACAAGAGAGACTCGATCGTCTTCCTGCGAATATTGCCTGTTTTTTTTTTTCAGGTACACAAACGACGATCTATAGAACCACACAAATCAGGGACTTAAATAGAAACATGGACTAGGCAAGACAACCAATTTCCACTGTCCTGTTATTTAGGTCCAAGCCTACACTACGAGAATATAGAAAAAGAATGATTGATATTTGCCAAGAATGCGCCAGTTTTCAGATAACAAGCCAAAGACTCGCTGGCCAAGATAGATCAATTATAAGGAAAGGTTTGATTTCTGATCTTGAAATACTAGAAATACACTACAAAACAAATAAAGACAGTAATACAATATCAGACGCACCGAGTATTGACAAACAATAACAGTCTAACCGAAATGAACCACCGACATCTGAAAATAGAAAAACCACCGACACGAGCAACACTGAGCACGTACGAACACAAGAAAAATAATAAATATAGAAAATTTCAAAAGAATTATGAAAAAAAAAGCCTACCTTACCATCACTAAGACACATAGAATGGAAAACTGTTAGGACGGAAACGGTAAAGATACATCAAGTACTAACATGTATATCACCAAAAACATGACCGAATTAAATGAACTAATCTATGCTGAAGCAAAATTAGTATGTTAAAAAATCTGGGTTCCCTTACATAGCATGAAAAAAACCTGGATGGGAAATTCGACTGGAAACGTAGATAAGGAAACTACGAAAACAGGCAAAAATAATTAAACAAAGGAAAAACGCTGGAACATGATGCAACAAAAAGGAAAAAGCAACACAAGAAAAATGACAGCACAACTTAAGGAAATAAACCAGAAATTACAGGCAAAGAAGGAATATTATGATGATATCGAGAAAGGGCAAAAATATGCACGAAACAGGACATTCCAAAGTAACGAGAGAAAATTATACCAACAAGTTGGGGGAGTTAACACGAAAACATACTAACAACAGGAATACAAAAGAAGTGGCTAGATAATTGTAATTTAAAGTATGAAAATTCTATCACGTTGTATGATATTCATGCAAGTGCCACAAAGCCAGAAAAAGCAGTTATTATTTATTGATAAAATATTCAAAACACAATTGCAAAATATACACATTATATACGTCTTTATGAATTTAATACAAGAATAAATCAGTCCAAGCACAAATACTAGGTTGCTGACCTGTTTTTAACAAAACCAAAAACTGAAGACCTATTAAAAAATATTGAATTTTTTGTAAGGGTAAAGGAACTAGAAAAACGATTTGCCATGTGTATTTGCATCTAACGTGAACACCATAGTTTCTTTTCGTTTCTTGGTCATTTTAGTCTTGATTAATTTGGAAACGCTTCTGCACCTCTTCGTATAGGAAGCAATAGACAATCCATAATGCTCACTGTAATGATTGCCTTACAACATCGACTTTGATTGGTTATATGAAATACCTCAATCAGGACGCAGACGCCTTTAATCAGGTAGCAGGCATCAATTCTGCAGCAACTATGTTGAATTGAATTAATCGAATTAGATAGAGTCTAGGATTTGGCCGATTCGAATGTAGTTCTACATTTGTTGATAAATTTCAAAATATTAACTAAATTCAGTTTCTTCTGACACAAAGTCCTAAAGAATTTAGTAAATGTTATTGAGAGTATGATATTTTTGAACTGAAAATACAATTATACTAGTCAATATTTACTTCAACTTAAAGTTATAATAGAATTCGCATGAATGTGTATTGCATCAAAAAAAGTTTATTTGTATAATTTTACGAGTTTCAGTGACGCGTTCAACACTAAGTGAACATAGAAAATATGATATAAAAAAATCAAATAGATTAATCAATGAATAAAACCAAAGACGCCCTAACTATATGCTAATGTATTCCAAAGATTTTCGAATATGGCAACTGTTTCTGGTGTCCCTTTCGCTTTGTGATTATACACCATCTTTGTTAAATTGAAAAAATATTAGCACCTCACAGGGATATCCAAATGTTCATTAAGATACTTTGAGTTAAAAACATATAAAATGATAACTTTGTAATATGTCTACTATGTTGTATGCATAGCGTGCTGGTGATTCTCTTTGAGTGAATTCTGAAAGCACTAATAATAGCCGAAAAATTCGGACTGTGAGGTAAAAAATTCATGTGCATATTTCTGATAGCGGTATTCATTTTCTGTGTTCATTGTTTGCAGGATTCTTAGCTAAATAATCACTTCGTTTGCAGTCGGGGCTAAAAGAATTTTTTTGTCTTTTTTTTCGTGAAGGTCGACAGATTCTACCTGTCTTTTATTTGCTATCTTTTTGAAAGCAAAATGAGTTTCGCTTAATCAATAAATGAAATACTGTATGTGATTTTTAAGGAAAAGACCTTTTGACTAGTTTTGAATACTTTTCATTTCATTAAACTGATTTATCCAATTCCCACCAACTTTCCCGGTTTGCGTCTATCATTCTACCTCTCTTTCTCTACCGCTGATCTTTAATGCTCTCATTTAATTGCAAGTTTTCTCTGTCTTTTTGTCTTTTTCTCTTTTAATTTTTCCTTTTGCTTTTCCTTCATGTATTTTTTTCTTGCTTTCTCTTTGCATATCTTTCTTTCTTTCTTTTGTCTATTTAAAGACATTTTTAGTAAATATAATTTTACCGAATTATTTCTTGTATTGCTTCAAAATTCTTTCAAATGTATGTGCAATTAAGTCTAGCGAGTAATATGGAAAATAAAGATATTCATAGCTACCCCTCCCATATATATATATATATATATATATATATATATATATATATATATATATATATATTACTGACATTAGATTTTAGAGTTAAATAATTGCGAAAGAACGTTAAAAGTGATTAATTAAAATTAGTTAAGAAAAGCAGAAACTATTTTAAAAATACTCTAAAATCTTCCATAAATTTACATTAAAAAACATAGAAAAGTGATTGCTCAGAAAGATGATTCTAATAAAATAATGTCGCGGCTAAATCATTGATAGTATCCCCTCTCTGAGATACTGATTCTGCCAAGGAGTCGTTTCACGTGGATGCTTTAGATTTAAACGAGCCAATATTCCAAAATCATACACAGATTTAATAGTTTATTTACTAAAACATTACGGTTAGAAACAAGTTGATCCAAAGTATCATGCGGTTTATTATGCTTTCTTTTAAGAGATAATCATTCATAGAAAATGTTAATTTCATTCATCATAATGAAATAAAAAGTCTTCCAAGGATCTAAGTAGATTAAATCCTAATTAACTTATTCTTTTAAACTGCTTGAATAAAAGTTATTGCGAGAAGCATATCCTTTCATGGTATTATATGTATTAAATCATGGATAATTCTTTATCCGAGGAAAGGTATTTTTTAGTATATAGTGGTTTGTAATGTGTAAATCTGTGAAAGAGTTTTCCATTTTTTAAATGTATCATAATTTATAATACTTCAGTTGAGAAAATTTATAAACAACCATCACCATCACCATTACAATGAAAAGAATGTAAAAAGTAGCAAAAGTGAACAAAAGGGACATTTTTTATTCATGTTATTTATGTCTGTGCATAAAATGTATTAGCACCGAAGAAAAAAGTTAAATTCATATTTTCTTTGTGGCATTTTTGTTTATAATCATTCTTCGGCCTCTATAATTTTGGTTATTTTTTTGACTGGCTCTTTAAGTTGAAAATATTTCAAATCTTACTCTAAAGAAGAAATTTACATTCCTTGAGTTTAAGTGTGACAAAAAGATCCTTAAATAATCAATTTAGCAATAGCTGATCATCGAGGTAACTTAAATGATTGGTTTTCATTAAAATGTTGCAAATTTTGTGGAATTCGAGGTGGAATTCTGTTTTGAAATTGTCCATAACTAAAAATGACGATGTTTATCTTTTAATTTTGGACGCTAAACTTTTTTAAAATAAAAGTTTTTCTTCCAAATTTTTAATTGGATGAAAAAAACTTCAATCTCTGATGTTGAACGGTATGTTTTTATTTTTCGTATTCATAGCAAAGAAAATTCTAACGTATCGCAAGAATACCAGCTAAAGCAAATGATTTTTAATTGGAAGTCAATATTTTGCTTTTTCTTATCTCGTACCATTACACTTAAAATTATACAATCTGCGAACGGGTAAATGTCAGTGATTTTCTGCACAAACTAAACATTGCTGTCGGTGAGAAGAATAAAGAAACATATCTAATTTTCTTGATATTCAGTTGAGGAGTTTAAAAATGGTTTGCTTTGCTGCGAGAAAAGATTACTGTTACTTATTGAGGCTTAGTTCCGATTAGAACTTAAAAGTCGTGAATCATCTTGGTAACTGTTTATAATGGTATACGGACGGTGGAAAGATGTAATCAGATATCTTACTTACACTTTTTTATATATCTATCCCGGCTTTGAAATATATGGGTTTTCAGGTCATCGATTCGGAATAGGAAAACTGTACATTTTTTTCTATGAAATATCTCATTGCAAGGAATTCTGTTTCTTCTTATTTTGGGATTGTTGGGTTTGCCTATTTGAGATACCAATATTGAGAGTTGTTTCCTATGAACAATATATATATATATATATATATATAACAACAAATGATTTCAGCCCACATCATCAAATATAGATTTGTTGAATTATCAAGTGGAGTCAGTCAAATTATGCCTTGGTTGTTCCTACTTTGATTTTATCCCAGAAATGCGTGGGGGCTATTGTAACCAATGATTTTTTCTGGACCAATTGCCGAGTATAATGTGTTAGATTTATGCTAGAACCTTTCAATTAACGCTTTGCACTAAGCTAAACGCTTATTACCGAATAAATATCAAAATTCTTAACCTATATTTTCAGCTGACGAAATTTATCAAATAACAAATGAAAATTACCGTAAAGAAAAGGCAGTTATAAGTAATATTTAAAATGCAGAAGTGTAGTATTCAACAAATGTATGTATGTATGTATGTATGTATGTCTGTATGTTAAATAAATAAATCTTTTAGAGCCCGTTAACGTAGCGTAAATGTTATACACCAGCCAAAGTAACCCGTAAAGCTATAATGATTCGGTTTTATATCAGGTGCCTTCCTAAAAACTTTTTAAATGTATATTCAGATAAATTATATAAGAAAATAACGTAGATACGGATTCTTGAATGCATGAGAACGAATTCTTAAATGTGTAAGACTGAACCAGGTTATAAAGAAAAAAAATTACAGAACTTAAAATAAAATAGGATAAATTAAAAAAAAAACAGGATATTTTTAAATGCCCGAAGCTCAGAGAAAGGAACTGTTTAAAAGCAGAGTTATTTCCAAATACATGATATTAATAAGATACATTTAAATTAAAAAATATGAATGTTATGGAACATAACAATGCTGCAAATACAATGAGAATCCATTATTTTTTTCAAAATATAAAAGAAAAATATTGCCACGTATTTTTCGAAAACAGCCAATATGAAATTTCAATGACTATCTTATGGGAATAAATAGAATTCTGGAAAGCCTGACTGATAAAATTGATAACAATAACACAATGGTATGACATATGAAAACACTAAACAAGGTGTCAATATGGAGTTTCGATTATCACAGTATGTCAAAAATGGATCGATTACAAACTGGTGAAAAATGCATAATGGCTTACGACTGCATGGGATCAATAGAGAAAATTCGAGCCGAAGATTTAATCAATGAGTCGATAATCGATAATTTAATGTCAGAACGAAGCTGGAATCTTTTGTCAAGTCTTTCAGGTAAAGAAGCGTTTTTCCAATATCTTTTTACCGCAATTTATTCTTCGGTTTTTAGTTTACACTGGATATATATATATATATATATATATATGGGCCCTCAAAAGTATTTGAACAAAAATATAATTTACCAATAATCTCTTAGTTGGAATCGGAATATTACGCAAAACAAAGTTGTATCGTAAACGACAAAGCAAGTAGTCATATTCTGAGGTCTTGGGTGTTAATTACCCTGGTAATTGTATTCTATTTAACACAAATTTTTAACAAAAACAGGTTTCTTTTATCGGTACGAAGTTTTGTTCACAATTAAACAGGATCGTATAATATACGAATTCCCGTTAATATTGAAAGAATTTACAAACGAAGAAGTTTATTTGGAGCCCACCCGCACAAATCAGTAAATATCAATACAATCGTTGGCATTAAAGTATACTAACTTTTTATAAGCAAAACTTTCTATAAAAGGGATATAAAAAGTATAATCCTTTGAAGGATTAAGCTATAGAAAATATTGCTCTTAATTATTTAAACGTTTACAGAACCTGTGTGCAGTTCAGTGTTTTCATTGATTGCACAAAACCGCTTCCCAACTGTACAGTCCAGACTATCCTTCAAAAACTTGGTCTCTCTCTCTCTCTCTCTCTCTCTCTCTCTCTTTGTCTCTCTGTCTCTGTCTTATAGTCCTATGTTTGTTTTCTGATTAGAATGTTCAAAAAAGAAAAAAATGTATGATGAATAACGAAAATCGATATCGTCTGAAAATGTTTTTGTTTTAATAGTCAGAAACTTTGTCTTTCGATTAATTTTTATATAAATGTATGTTATCATGTTTGAACATAGATATAAATGGCTTCTACGTCTGACAACTCTATAAGTTTAATTCATTGTGTAATTAAATCTTATTTTTACATATTTCTTGTATTATCGATCGATTGTATCTCCCTTTTGTGAATTTCACGCATCTGCACACCAGCATGGAAAACACGCAACTGTTTTATTCACGTTTGGTGAAAAATGACATAGAAAAAGATGGATTGTTCTGAATCATTTACTTCATGTATTTCAATAAAAAATTAAGAGATTAGTGCATTTGATTAGAAACAGTATTCTAGTACAGATAATAACACTATGAGTATACCGATACAACAACAAAATTGGTTGAATAAAAAACTAACTTAATAGATAAATACCATTATGAAAGACTGTAAAATCTCGCACAGTGTCTCGATAGTCTAGTACTCAGTGATAATTTAATAGGTCATAAAGCGTCACTGAGTATAGCTTTATGAACATCGTTTGACGATAACGGTCATTAGTAAGTTTAGTTTCGTCTGTTGCAATGTCACTATAGGCATCACTTCAGGAATTGCATTGCTTGTCTCTGATATTTTCCTGACAGAAAGTGGAGTGTTCTTAGTGTAGAAGTAAAGAAAATTCAAAGCCTAAACAAAGTTTTTTGCGTTTCATTTTGTGCAAATTCCCTTAGAAAAGTATGATTTCTGTAATGGTAGTTGAAAATTGGTTCGGTAACAGTCTGGAAGGAGGTAAACTCTGGTTTCGGTATCATCAATCATTATCACTGATTATTCTTTGTTACCATTTCATTCTTTTAATGTTGAATAAATGTTTTTATTATAAAAATGACCTCGGACGACTGAAGTCCTAATCAAAGGTAAATCTTTGGTAACTGTCTATTTAAATCATTGATTTTCGTGTCTTGTAAAATCATGTGCTTAACATTTGCATTTAAATGTAGACTTTCTAATTGGCCAAAGTTTATTCCAGGTAAATATTTTTGAGACGACAAAATAGTACTGTTCTAAGATATAGCCCCCTATCCCCATGTCTAGCACTAGTCAATTTTCTATTACTGAGGAAATCTGTGTTCGATCTGGACTGAAAGTATTAAAATGTCTCCATCCACATACTAGGAATTATTAGAAGCTTTACTTTCATAGCACCGGTTCAACAGAAAACCAACAATCTGGCAATAGGCAATCTACGGCGTGGGGGGGAGAGAAATATTATGATATAAGAATAGTCAATTGGACTTTAACCAAGTTAAAACTTAAATGATAAGGAAGTACCGCGATTTTTTTCCACGTACACATGGGAAGCGGTATGATGGACGTGTGAACCCTGCAGCTCAACGCTCAGGGTTGTAAGTTCGATCGGGGAACTTCTGCTGCTCATCTATAAGAGTGGCTTCTATAGATGAGAATAAAAACAGCCATCGAAAGATAACCATGACCCACACTCAAACCACATATATAAACCGCATCGCCCTTCGCGCGGGTAAAAAAGGGGCACGTCCTGCTGAGGTTGGAGCCCTGGCCTCAGTGTTCGAAAAATCAGCTACAGAGCTCAAACTCAAACAAAAACTACTAAAATGAAAACAAACAATACAAATAGCAACATTTAACGTTAGAACCCTAAATAGAATAGGTCAACTACCACGACTTATCGCATCAGTCGTAGAACATAAGATAGACATAATTTGCATACAAGAACACCGATACACGCACACCGAAGTTATCAAATATCACCAAACAGGAAATGAATGGACGCTGGCCACTGTATCAGCTTGGAAAAACTCTGTCAATGCTACAGTAGGAGGGGTTGGAATGCGTATAGGACATAAAGCGATAAAAACACTTAATAGCATTGAGAGAATTCAACCTAGGATGATGACAGCCACGTTTAATGGCAACCCTCGAGCAACAATCATCTCATGCTACAGCCCTACCAATATTAGCGAAGAAACCAAATTAGCCACCTTCTACGATGAGCTATCATCTCTAGTGCGTAGCATTCCGAAACACAACCTGCTCATCATTGGAGGAGATATGAATGCCCAAATCGGGAAAAACAGACATAACAAATACAGCCTACACAACACATTAAATAGAAACGGACAACATCTAACAGATTTCATGATAGAAAATAGATTAACTTGCCTCAATACAAACTATCAAAAAAGAGAGGGAAAATTATGGACCTACACATACGCGAACAACAGTAAAGCGCAGATAGACTACGTCTTTATGAATAAGAAATGGAAAAATAGCGCGATGAATTACGAGGCATAGTCCTCTTTTGAGGGAGTGTCATCCGATCACCGAATAGTCACGGCCAAAATACGACTAAGCCTACGAAAAAACGCCACACGAACAGCGACCACTAAACACTATGACTGGGCCCTCCTTAACAACAGAGATATTAGAGATAAATATGTATTAGATCTAAGAAACAGATTCGAGACACTACAAGAGAAGGAAGAAAAAAATACCCCAAACAACGAATATGAGAACTTCGTTAACGCACACCTCGAGGCAGCATCGAAGTGTATTCCAACAAAACCTAGAACGAAATATAGAGCCTCATGGGAAACGGAAGAGGTTAGAGAAAAACGTGCACTAGTGAAAACTGCCTCTAAAAGCTACCGGAAGAACCCAACAATTGCAAATGCCCGAATACTAAAGAAGGCACAATATCAATTAGCAGGCATATATCTAAAAGAACAAACGGAATTTATACAAAATAAGATAGATAAGACTCGGTGGAGGATAGGCAATCTAGGATAGCCTGGGAAACAATAAACGAAGTGAGTGGAAGGAAAAGCACAGCCAAAGCAAAACTGAAAGCGGCAAACCAACAAGAAAGAATTAAACTGTGGAAACAACATTTTGAAAATCTACTTGCTAACCCCCCCCGAACATTACGCAGGAACCGATCACCAGAATTATCAGTAAGCAATTAGACATTAAACTAGGGCCGACTCGGTTCTTAGAAAAATTAAAAATAGAAAAGCTGCAGGGCTGGACGAGATTCCCTCAGAAGTGTGGAAGACGAGACAATTCGACGACATACTGCTCCGACACTGCAACGCAGTTTATAACCAAAATCCGATAGACAGATGGACGAAGGGATGCATCCTCCCCTTCTCTAAAAAGGGTGACCTCGGATTAGCCAAGAACTATAGAGGTATAACACTCACATCCATAGCAGCCAAAATCTACAATGCCCTACTACGAAACCGCATAGTACCCCAAATCAACAAAATCTTGAGGAAAAACCAAAATGGCTTCAGAAGAAACAGGTCCACGACCTCACAAATATTGACCATTCGAAGAATCCTAGAAGGCGTGAGGGCAAAAAACTTACAGGCGACATTACTATTTGTCGATTTTACCAAGGCCTTCGATTCCATTCACAGAGGGAAGGTGGAACAAATACTACTAGCATATGGCCTACCAGAAGAAACCGTAGCAGCAATAATGATTCTCTACAGAAACACCAAAGTGAAAGTGCGTTCACCGGATGGAGACACAGATTACTTCGACATTGTAGCAGGAGTGCTGCAAGGGGACACGCTTGCCCCATACCTCTTTATCATCTATCTAGACTACGTAATTAGGACATCGATCGATAACATTAGGGAAACGGCTTTGAGTTGACAAAGAAAAGAAGCAGAAGGTACCCTGCAAAAACAATTACTGACGCCGACTACGCCGACGACATAGCGCAACGGGCCAATACACCCAACCAAGCCGAAACACTACTGCATAGTTTGGAACGAGCCGCTGCAGGCATTGGACTCCATGTCAATGCACACAAAATTGAATTTATGTGCTTTAATCAGAAAGGCGACATCTCCACACTAGACGGAACCTCCCTGAAACTGGTTGACAAATTCACCTACCTAGGAAGCAGCGTCTCATCAACCGAAAAAGACATCGACACACGGCTAACGAAGGCATGGTCAGCTAACGATAGGCTTTCGATCAAATGGAAATCAAACATGACCGATAAAATGAAACGCAGTTTCTTCCAGGCTGCGGTCGTGTCGATACTGCTGTATGGATGCAGTACTTGGACGCTGACAAAACGGTTGGAGAAGAAGCTCGACGGCAATTATACAAGAATGTTGCGTGCAATATTGAACAGGTCCTGGCAGCAACACCCCACACGGCGCCAACTGTACGACTACCTACACCTATCACGAAAACTATACAAGCTAGACGAACCAGACATGCCGGACACTGCTGGAGAAGCAAAGACGAGATCGTAAGTGATGTACTCCTGTGGACCCCCGCATATGGCCAATCAAAAGCAGGATGACCAGCTCGAACCTTCATACAGCAGCTATGTGATGATACGGGATGTAACCCCGAAGACCTGCCGAAGGGGATGAATGAAAGGGAGAAGTGGCGAGAGAGGGTCAGGGATATCCATGCTGGCGGCACGACATGATGATGATGATTATAAAAATAATCCATAGATTTACGTAAAATCACTTGATTTTAATCTCTAGAAAATATCTTTAACAGAGTTATGTATAATGCTTAAATCAGTAGAATAGTCATGTTATTTTCTTAACTGATTTTAACAATTCATAATATTTCATGCGTTAAAATCGAATTAAAATATCTTTATTTAACAAAATGAATAATCCACACCTCCTCACCCAACAGAAAGGTATAAAAAAGGCAGACGGTATAAAAACAAAAAAGTTATTTCATGTGGATGCATAAAATATACTGTTGAATAAGACATGATTGAAAGGGTAATCTCGTTGGAGGGAATTCTTGAAGAGGCGATCTTGCTTATATTGAGAGGCCATTGATGTGATTTTGAATTTATTTTTTGATTTGATTATTTATTTAATTACTAATGACTCAATACGGCCAATAATCATTTTCCCAGGCTTCTGTCACATGTCCGTTGAATGTTTCTTTACCAGTCTTTCACTTCTCTACTCTTATATTATCTTCAATTATGTGCATTTAATTATGGATCATGAATCATTTCATATTCATATTAGTTATAATGTTTTCAGGACTACTTTCAATGTGGAGCAAGACTTTTCTCTTTCTTTTTAACCATACAAGTGTTTATCGTTATTAAAGAACAAACACGTTATAGCAAGTTAAATTTTCTTCATTTTATTGGGAAATAATGGGGTGACACTTTCTGCCATCAGTACTTCTAGTAGATAATTTCATGGACTTCTGTCTTTGCAAGATCACGTTTCATAGAAAGATCACAATGCCCACCCTGGATATCATATTAATTTTAATGCGGGCAATATCATTTCTGTTGTTTAAAAAACATCACCCACATAAGAATTAAGATTTATAATAGACAGTGCAAACTTCATGATGTGCCCGTAGAACTTGATCTTCCGTAAACGGCGCTCCATGAAATAATACCAGAAGTTAGAATATCAATTTATTGGGTAAGTACGTGTAGAAATAGTTACAGTTATTGCAGATAACATTGGCAGGGTTTTATATCTGTGTAGTGATAAACATGATAGATTAGTGAAGGTTCCTAACGTACTTTTTGGATATACCTAACAGCACAAATGAAGCACCGTGTTGAAGTACTTTCCTTCCTGATTCTATGGTTCTCTGCTTCGTCAGAATGTGAACGAGAGAGTAGGTATTGTTTTGCATCAGAAATAACCATCAGTTTCCTTACCTATGAGAAAGTTTATTTCTTTTCCAATGAACAAATAAGTTTGATTATTTTTTTTGCAAGTTTGCTGCTAGTTATGCTCTACTTGCAGAAGTGTAAACCCCTCCCCCAACCCGCCAAAAAAAAAAAGAAAGAAAAAAATGGCTGTGCTACATATGATAATAAACCTTATCCGGTATTGAGGCTCCATTTTTGAAGCTTTGGAGAGTGTGAAGTCACTTCCTGATTACCATCCGGGTAAAATCTCGCTCTTTCCATTTTCGAACATTCATTAAAAATGAGATTGCTAATCTCTGACCATTCTAAACGGAAAACTTCCATTAAGACCTTAGATAATAATCCTTTAATTTTCATAATTATTCTCTATCTATTTTAATATTTATCTTTTAAATTTTACCGATCTCCCTAACTTGTTTGCTTGCATATGCTAATACAGGTTCCCTTGTATAAACACACATGTACAGTTGATGTCGGAATTATTCACCCCTTTCTAAAATTATGAATAAATCTGTAAAAATCAGAGAAAAGTTTAATTCCTTCTGAAGATGTACAAGATATTCTCTGTTGATACTCAAACCTTTAAACTCATTTTAACTAAATAGATATTTATCAAAAACAAAATGGCACCGCTACTATGTAAGTAATAGAATTTTAATAAAACTCATTCGTGAATTTTTATGTTATTGCATTTGTTTTTGTTCTAATACAACTTTGAAATTCAATTAAAAACCATGTGATATGTGTTTGTTTATCTGTCCGTCTCTCTTATAATTTTCACGGAAATTTCATGTGCATTCTTTCACAAATGATGAAATTATAGATTTGAAACGAATTGCTGTTATGCCCACAACGAAACATTATTTTAATGTCAAACCAATGCCAAAAACATCAAATATTTAAAACAGGATAAAAATTATTGGCCATCTTCCTTCAATAATCAAGTGTTCAAACTTTATTCTCATTTATTGTCTTTAATAACTTTTGATTTTTCCTTACAATGTCAGTATAGACTCTGACTGGTACTTGGTTCTATTATTCTCAGTCAATAGCTTCTAGTTACTCAGTTTCTAAAAGATTTCTATCCCCTACCTTTTTCTGTGAAAAGCCCCATGAATTTCAATGGGGATTGCATCAGGACTTAATGCTGGGCATACTAATACTTTAATTTAGCTGTCATCTAAATATTTCGAAACGTTTCAGGTGATTACCATTTGGTCTGGTATGGAAGTCAGGGTGGGGCGGTGGTCAGGTTTTATCTCAAAATTCCTGCGAATTTTGAGTTTTATTTTCCAGGACACAATCAGTTTTTTGCAGATAGCATTTGTTTAATGAACTTTTAGTAGCTTATATAATTCTTGATACTATTAACCAACCCCTCCGCTCGGGCAGGATATGACACAAGGTCAATTTTTAAGCGGAGTTTAACAGGTTTGAATTCAGAGTTTTCCTTCTCCTAGACTAGTTGCCTAACCAAGGCTGAAGAACCTAGTCTGTCCTACTATTTACCCATAGCTGGAGGGAGAATAATTGGATTCATACCTTCCCCAAGGGTATTAGTGGTATGTGAAATGCAATCAGTCTCGTTCAGGATTTGAACTCGTGTCGCCGTGTCCATTTCCTACGACGATAACGACTACACCACGGGCACCTCCACGACTACACCACTGGCACCATATAATTCCTTATGGATCACCTTCCGCACCCACTCATTTCTATGCTTGTACTTCCGTGATAAGATGCTTCATTCACTAATGTTTTATTGGTTCATATACTTCTCCACATAGTCAATGTTAGCTATTACCAGGGTCCTTTTTATTTGAAGTCGTATACGAGGATCATTAAATATGTTTCCAGACTTTTTTTGTATGGGCACTTTTATTGATAGTACACACATGAAACTCTAGTCCCCTTCGAAGTAATCTCCTCCGGCTGGTATACACTCGTTGTACAGTTCCAACAACTTCTGGAAGGCCCCATGGAAGTCATCTTGTGTGAGAATGTCAATGACCTTCGTCACAGACTCTTTCATCTTCTCAATTGTCTCATAACGACAGCCTCTGAGCTTTAGGAATAACCAAAAGTCACAGGGAGCAAGGTCTGGACCATAGGGAGGCTGAGGACCTGTGTTAATGCCCATCTTGGTCAAATAGTCTGTAACAAGAATGGAGTTGTGTACTGGTGCATTGTCCTGCTGGAAATGCCACTGACCCGATTTGAAGAGTGCTGGACTCTTCCCAAGGAATCTCTTCCTGAACTCCCTTAAACCTCAACATAGTAACCCTAACCCTAACCCTTTGGGCAATCAACTCTGGTGTATTGACTTTCTTACTCCTCCCAATCCTCTCATCATCCCTCACAGACTCCCTGCCTTCCTTGAATCTCTTATGCCAGTCAAAAATGGATGATCAATTCATGCAAAATGGTCAAAAACCAGTCTGAAGCATTCCATACATTTCTGTGGCATTTTTTCCAAGTTTAAAACAGAATTTTATTGCATACCGATCTTCTAAAATGTCCTCATGTCGAGATTGCATTTTTTTAATTCACCAACTGTGACAATCAGGGTTTAGTAGGGTATATTCCAATTCCTGCGGTAGCTGTTCATTTGAACCTGAAATAATAAAAATTGGTCAGTCATCTCATAGGATGTATAGCAATAACATACAGAATTTTCAAGAGTCTACGACAATTTTAAATGCCAATAAAAAAAAATCTGGAAACTTATTGAATGCACCACGAAAATGTGTACAAATAAATGGGGCTTTGATAAGATCACTTGAAACAGTATAGCTGTGTGCAAATCATATAAACTAAGAATGATCCCGTCAAGTTAGAATTTTTTTTACTAATTATTATTATCATTAGTTTTTGAAGTCATATAGTTGCTTTCAAAAGACAGATTTTGGCATTAAATGATCCATCAAAGTCTGACATGCCGTAAAACTAAGCTACATTTTTTATTTTCAACTGTTTCTACCGTTCATCAATTTTTAACTTTTCCGAAGTTGTTTAAATCATTTTTGTTGTTGACCTTAAGAAATTTTACAATTGTAAAAAGATCCTTGGAGCATATATATTCTTACTGTATGACAATAGAAACCTTTTTTGAACAAGTGATTAATTTCTAATGTAGAATATTTTTAGTTAATAAAGAAAAATAAAGGTCCGTTGTCTATTTTTAAGTAAGTAAACTTTTATAACCAAGACAACATTAAATCATAAATTTACGAAAATAGTTCTGAAAATGTACACAAGAATTACGATTGTGTAAAAATGGTGTCAGCAAAGGTTTTCATGAAAAAAAATTCAGCAACCAAAAAACAAACAAGAAAACATCCTGACATTCTTAATGTCATCGTTACATAAATGCTTATGGGCCCTTTTTTATTGAAATGATCGCCGGTGATATTTAACTTATTTGATAGAAAAAATGTATTAACATTTTAAATACTATTTCATATCTTAAAACTTATATTTTTGTATTTATATAGCATAAACTTGTCTAATACTAATATATTAACTAGCTTTCTTCAAGTCAGCTTTCTTTAAAATGGTCTCATGTTTTTGTTTTATTACGATTACTCGGTCAGCACAGTTCCGTTTTTGTTAGTTTAAAAGTTTTAATCTGATATTAAATGTACATTTTCAGCTTTTGAAGTTTTCACATGAATTTTCAGAAAATCAGTGACGAAAAGGATATTGTCAATAATAAAAATAAAAACAGATAATCCGAGAGAAATGTATGCGACCAGCCTAAAATCGAGTGTAAATATTTTAACGATGATTCATATCAACTATGAATCCGATGAAGCTAGAGAGTTTGGTACATGAAATTTCCTTGATTCGAACCGACTCAACTGGTACGTTTTCAAATCCGTTCTCAATAAATGATTCTTATATTTTACTTCTAACGAACTTTCCTCTACAGTAATGAATATCAATTTTCACTTGAATAAAAGTGACAGCAAATCGAGTTTGATTTACATATTTTTGAAAAGGGATTGAACCTTTTATCCCAAATATTTTTCTTTTTGTTTTTATGTAAGATATTTTATTTGTGGTAGATCAGAAACTCATCTGACAGTTAATCAGCACATTTTATGAAAATGAATGAAGATGAAAAAACACAAGGTCTTCAGGGGTTGTTTTTATTTGGATAAATATTTGGCCCTATCCACAGTTTCCGTTTTAGACCTTCATCATTTGGTCAAATGGTTCTGAAAAGTTACAAAATATCTAATTTAATATAATTAGGCTTCATCGTTTATATACATAACGAGAAAAGTTGATAAACAGGCAAATTAAACAGAGAGAGAAAGAAGGTTAACATTGATAGAGACAGATAAATATATAGAGTGTTTACAATTGATACAAATGAGCTAAATTATATAGATGTTAATATAGCGAGCTAATTAGATTGGTAACTAGACAGATGAGATATGGATTTTAAAATAAATTTTCAAACACTTACTGCATCGTACAAATTTAAAACAGAGTAATACCTTCAGAAATAGAATCTTTAAACATTTTTTCATCTTTTTTGCTTCATCGTATATGGCCTGATAAAGGTTAAAAACCAAAACGTTTAACGTCGGCAAATATTTCTGCAAACCAAATCATCCACTGAAAATTTTGTTATTTTTTTATCTCAATACATTTTCAGTTGGTTTTATTCCCAGTTTTTTACATACATACATAATACCCCCCCCCATATATATATATATATACATATATATATATATATATATATATATATATATATATATATATATATATATAAGAATCGATGTTTACAAAGCAAGCACGAGAAGAAAAGAAGGCCATAAATGTATTTTATCCAGTAACGATTGAACTTTGATATCTAAAATAAATATATTTTCATTATATCATTCTGTAGCTGATCTATCTATCTATCTATCTATCTATCTATCTATCTATCTATCTAGATATGTTGGCACTAAATGTCCTGTGAGTCAACTGTTATATATCGTTTATAAGTCTTCCAATGAAATGTGAAGCTTGAAAAATGAGATCCACATAAAATCTTTGAAAAGGAAAGAGTTAACAGTATAAACACTTCTGTCTCTCTTCTTGATCGACTTGAACAAAAAGAAACTTTCATCAATGATCAAATAGATTCCTTACAAAAATTCAAAAGGAAGAAAATTATTGCTCGTTCCAGAAAATCTTTCAACAAATCATACTAAATAAAATCTGAATTTGGTTTCTATGTTTGATCGGGTGGGAAGCAAATTCCATAATACATATTCCTGATAACTATAAAATCCGCAGATTTATTTTGCCTTGGAATTGATTTGTTTTTTTTTGTTTCTTGCCATTAAAATTGGCCGGAATTTGACTATATCAACTAGTGTTGCAAATGCAACACAGCACAATACATGGATCTGAGAAGGGAGGTACTTTTGTTTGCAGTGTATACTAATTTTTTTTTTACTTCTGATTCTCCGTGCAACGTCGTTAGTCCTATCAGTTGTTTTAACAAATGTTAGTAAGAAATTATTAAATAACAAACACAAACAAATAGGAAATATACGACCAGGCCAAGATCGATATAGATAGATTTAAATTGAAATAAACCGGTTGATATGAGCAGACTGATATCAATAGCAGAGCAGACTGTGATAGATAGATAGCTAGATATTATGAGAAAATTAACACTTGAAATAAAGAATTTATTTTTGTCCAGGGACAAATGATTAATGTTCCTAAGTATTTATACAAAGGATGATTTTGTCAAAAAGTAAAAGAATTATTTTCTTCAAAAAAGTAGTGTTATCGACACTATTTTTGCTGTACCCACATAAACGCCTACGTTAATCAGTGGTCGAGCTTCGTCCAATGAATGGAACGTTCTGAAAATCTTTAAGGTCCTAGTTAAATGGCCAAATTTTATAAGATGTTATGATTATTGTTACTTTTTAAAATCAATTTTAACTTTTTATATGAGAATGAATATGAAAAGCAATAGAGAAAAGTACATTTTAGAAAATAATTTCCACAAAAATCGATACATGTTGATCAAGCAGAACGAAAGTTTAAATGTTTTACTTGTTTAAATATTTTGAGAAATTGTAGCTATAAATTTACCTATTTTTCATTATTGTTGTTATGAACGTTAACGATATTATCCCATCCTATTATAGTAGATGTGTTCAAATGAAAGGATTAAAATTACAATTTAAATATTATCCAGTTTAAGCGCAATTTAAAACTACAATTATTGCAGGTGATTTTATAGGTAATTAAAAAGGGATCCGAATTACCGAGAGTACATAAATCAATAATGTTAAATTTTGCAACCATCCAGACAAGTCAAGACTCAGACTTTTTACAGCTGATACGTCAAAACGGTGTTTATTTGATACAATCAAATGTAATTTAATTTGATCATTGCTCATATACGAATTAAAATAATAGAAATAAGAGTAATATTTCATTTTTCTGTGAAAGAAGATATCGAAATTTTTAGATTTCAAAAACTCGCGGACCGCATATATACAACTTGCTGGACCAATACACTCATTGCTCTAGTTTGATGGGAACTGGTTGTATGATAGACACTATAATACATATATTAAATCCTTATATAGCACCTAATAATTTCAAATTTTCATGATCATCAAACAATCCTACATTCGTTTAAAAGTTCTATTATCCTATATACATATACTAATTCTGTTAACAATAACTTGCTACGAGTGTTAAGCAATAGTAAGTATTCAGTGTTATTTACAAGATGGTGAATCTAGGCATAGTTAGACGAATCACAAGGATATCCTCTGATGAGACACTAAATGTGGTTCAGGATAAGTTGGCTACAGTTAGTTGGAAAAATACACCTGCAAAATTTGATGGAGATGTTGACTGTGTGGAATCGACCTAATTTGGGATGGGGTTTGACATCTACCGACGAGTAGAAAGAACGGCTATGGGATCACTGTTGCCCCCATTATTGGCAAATTGGAATACGTCCTAAATGTCCGTAGGATCTTTACTACTAAAGCCACCAATGTGGCTTAGAAGCATTGATGATACTTTCCTTCTTTGGCCTTATTAGGAAGTCGTTCGAAAACTACTGGTTCATGTAAATTCAGTTATTTCAAATAAGATATGCATTAAAAAGTTTTTCAGACAATGATTATATATATATATATATAAAATGAGGAAAATAAATGTTTAAAATAAATTTTTGAAAAGATAGATATTTACTTAAAAATTCGAAAGACCCAGGTAAAGGAGTAAAACTTTCTGAATTTATGTTCGTTGATTTTTTTTTAGATCTGTATGCATATCTTTCTAAAGATCTGTGCCAAACTATCGAAATAAAATTTCTACTTTAGACACCAAAAGATTTGATAATGAATAACCCATTGAATAAACATGTATTAGAAGAAAAGAATCTGACAACAGCAGTTTCTCTGTGTTCACTCCTATTCTCGGGTCATGTGACTGGGACTTTTTGCAAAAATATTTGAATAGCGTAGTTAGAAATTTATAAATTTAACCTGTCGAGTCTTCAAAAAAATGGAGCAATGCTCAATGCTTTGTAAAAATCCAGAAAACCTAGTATAAGAAGGACTACAACTACCTAAGTTCATGTTCGTTGTTTTTTTTTTGTTCTTTTTTTACTTGTATGTGTATGCATTTCTTGAAATCTTTGTTTTACGATCGATATAAAATTCAGTCATTACAAACCTGGAAATTTAAAAATTGATAACTCTGTAAGTGGGAACCAAAAATTTTGGCAATTTATAGAAATGTGTGTAAGATTCGTCTTAATAGCTAAAATTTAAATGAAGTAAAAATAAAATAAACAAGCAACCAACCAACTAAAACAAAAACAAAAAAGCAAAAATAAATCCCACACCCGTCATCAGTTACTGGTGAACGAACATTTGGAAATGCAATTAGTCCTAATCCCCCAAAATATTAATAAATAGCAGAAACACGGACGTTAAACTCTCAACTGAGAATTCGGATACAAAATAGGTCTAAATAATCGTCACAGGAAAAGGAATACAGAAACGAAATAGTTGCAAAATGTAAGAACTTCATAGATCAATTATCAGGATCAAACAGTTAAGTAAATAAACTACTTCTACTCATCTTCCGGGCGTAGTGCCAACTAATGAAAAAAAAAAAAATCAAAACAGCCATCAAAAGATTACCATGACCCTTAACCAACCATCGCTGTAAGAGTGGTTAATCAAAGAGAGCGTCATTTGGAAAAATTAGCTAGGAAAACCACAATAAACCAGCTACTCTAGTTTACAGCATCGGCAGCCGAGCACAATATATTCATTATATGCATGTAAGAACTTAGACGTTACCATAGAAAACAGGACTTAAGATACCAATATACCGGTAATAGGTGGTCATATTTTTCAGCCTCTAACCGGAGAAAAAACTCCATCAATGGTGACATAGGCGGTGGAGGAATGTCAGTGATGAAACGGACCACTACCTTCTACAACGGGCAATTTTCCCAAACACGTTCCCGAACATAGCGTTCTAATCATCGGTGGAGATATGAATGCTTAAATAAACAATGATGGAAATTATAAATTTTGCTTACACAATAAGCAAAATAGAAATGATAAATAACTAATAAGTATTGCACTCGAGAACAATCTTTTATGACTAAACTCTAAATTACTAAAAAATGAAAATAAAAAAGAGGGAAAATTAAGAACCTATACCTACCAAAAACACAGCTAGATTAAATACTCATGAACAAAAAGTTGATAAATGGCGATTTGGACTTTTGTGAGAGTATATTCAGATCACAGATTCATCTCATCAAAGACACGCCTGAGTCTACGCAGAAATAAGAAAATACTACCAAGACCACGTTAACAGTGGTATAGACTTGCCAATCGACATGTAAGAATACATGGACGTTAACGGTATGAATCAAATTTGATAGTTTTTAGAAGACATCTGAAAGAGATAATCCAAATAAACACTTTGTCTTCACCCACATAGAAACGGCAGCAAAGTGCATACCAAGAATCAAATGTAGAGTTCCATGGGAGTCACTAGTATTTGGGAAAAAAACGAGGAATCTTTAAAAAAATTTATCCTTAATCAATAAAAGAAACCCAACAAATGCAAATGCGTAGAAACTCAAGAAAACCAATATAGAACTAATCAACACATACCAAAAATCCCCATGGGCAGAGGCTGTTGAATACACCGACTGCATTTTTGTAAAAGAGTAAACCCCCTACCAACGAGTTTCCTGTGTATGGCACAAACAATCTGATTGTGAGGCTTCAGTCTGTGAACTTTGGGTAATATAGGGTACTCCTTCATTGCCATTGCTCACAGTTCCACACTGACTCGGAGTGGGAGCGCTTGATTGGGTCCTATCCATGGGTCAAATAGAACTGTTTGATATTAAAACTGTTCGTAAAGAAATGATTTACGTTAAATCGAGTTGCTAGAAATAGAACTGTTTGAAATTCAACTGTGTATGTAAACAAATGACTGATGTTCAATTGAATTTCAAGTGATACGTAGCAATACTAGTTAACAATTTAACTGTGTTCTTCCGAATGAGGAGTATTGAATAGAATTTTTAGTGTTGATTAGCAGATCTTGAAACTGTGTGCCTCAATTGTTAGTGTTTCATAGCGATGTTTCAAACGCTTTAACAGTGTGCAAATAAAAGTTTATGATCTTAGATGACTGTATTTGAAAATATTTAAGTGAGTGCAAATAAATGATTTATACTAAATAGAATTATTCGTGTTCGAATATTTGGATTCATTTAACTGTGTAAAAACAAAAGTAATACTTTCGTGCAAGAAAATTAGCGCTAGCCCACTTAAGATTATGATTACCAATCAACTAGTGACTTACAAATCATATGTGTAGTCATTTAACTGTAGGCAAAACGATAAACTCTGGCTAATTTAAAATGCTACAAACTATGCGTTTACAAATCATTTATAATTTGTATAACTGAATTAAATCACCTGCAATGGTTGATATGTCCTAAAACAAAACAAAACAAAACCAATCTATATACCAAAAAGAGCAATTAGCACCATATTTGTTTATACTCTGCCAAAACTACGAACTTCCCTCTGCCAAGACTTCAAACATCCATAGATCTATTAAAAGAAAATAGTTTCATTTTAAAAAGACAACTAAGACAGTTGCAGACTTACGCAGACGTCCTCGTACTTTTCACAAATGCACCAGTCCAACGCATTGACAAGAAAAAACAGATACATGTGTTTAAAAATGCTATCTCTACTCTAAGTGGCAAGCCTCAAAAATTAGTTGACTAGCTCATACACCTCATCAACAGAAAGTGATGTCAATAGAGTGATGTCATTGAATACTATTGACAGTTAATCGATTATATATAAGTGGAATCTGTCAGAATTTTTCCAATATGTAGCTGTATCCGTACTACTATATTGATACACCATATGGATACCCACAAAACTCCTAAAGATAGAGCTAGAAGAATGCTGCGCACTGACTTGAAAAATCCTAGGAGCAGTACTCCACAAAGCAGCAACAGCACGGCCACTTGCCTCCCATTTCACAAAGAATTCAAGAGAGACTTGGAAGATATGCAAGACACTTCTGAGGAAGAAACGACGTACTCATAAGCGTCATTTTTTAATAAACTCCTCCAAATGTACGTACCAGTGTCAGCCGACCAGCAAAAGCTTACATAAGCTCTATGTGGATAAATGATGCAGCCTGGGAGACCAGCAGAGAGCGATGGAGGATAAGGATAGGGAGAGAGAGAGAGAGAGAGAGAGAGAGAGAGAGAGAGAGAGAGAGAGTCGGAGAAATCTATGATGTCAGCCCGACTTGATGATGATATAATGTATATAACAACATAATTTTTTTCAAAAATCAATGCTTCTAAAATCAATGATTTCTCTTTAATCCTATGCTGTAATCTTTATATTATATAGAACATACGTAGAAACACCATTATAAAATTATACGTCTTGAACCACACCAGGAGGGTCAACGAATCAGTGCTTAAATACTACGGAAATAATCTTACTCATATTTGATCAGATGTTTCAGCCATAAATATGTATGGAAAAAAACAAGAAAATATACTAACCTCACAAAGAAAACATTAACATATAAAACAACACAAATTTTATAAATATATTATATTTAATTATATTATAATAATTGATGATTGAAATTAATCAAGAATATTAATTTAAAATTGCAAAAAATCATTGCAATGCTATTTAATTTATATAATTTTACAAAAAAACTAAAAATATTATATTACTAGAAAGATATATGGAGGTTTATATCATAGATATTTTTAAATATATATTTTCCGTAAATAAATGATACAGCTTAAGTATATAGAATAAGATATTTGAATAAATTAATTATTTGTTAATGAATTTTTATAGAAATTTTAAGTGAAAAATAAAATATAAATGGTTATATAATATCAATATTCTTAAAAACTTCTTCAATATCTCATTCACATTTTCTTTTTGTAGAATTAGTAGTTGTCTGTAAAATAGAAAATATAAAAAACAAAAAAATAAATAACTCAGAAAGTTATCAGATAAAAAGAGAGGGAAATAAAATTGACACTTCGCATTACCTGTGACCATCAGAAAGCAAGGAAGATGAGGAGAGGTATGCGAATAGAAAAATATATACAAGTCGTAGAAAATCAGGGAAAATGTTGCGTGTAAAGAGACATCAGTAGAATCTCATTTCCAAAAATCTTCTCTCAAAGTATATTCACAAGAAAACCATATTTTTAAATCAAAATGTTCTTATATATATATATATATATATATATATATATATATATATATATATATATATATACTTTAAAATGAATAGACCCGCAAGTTAATTTAGTTTTACAGTCGTCTTCTGGAAGTTGATGGCTGATTTGAACATCCTCTTGTTTCTTTTTCTTTTTCTTTTTTTTTCGTGGTGATTGTTTTGATAGGTTTATGGTTCTTTTCTTTTCCCAGATTTGTCTGTGAATGTCCATTTGGTGTTAACTGTCCGTGAAAACCTTTGGCCTCAGCAGATCAGTGTGTTTTATGTTTACAAGAGTGTATTCTGTTTGTATGCATGCGTGTGTGTTCGCATCCATGTACGTGGTTTTTCCCTTTGTTACTCTTTTCTCCACGAAATAATCTACGATAGTTGATATGCCATAAAATCCTAAATAAAAACTATTTCCAATTCTGAATCATAAATTACATACAAACCCTAAGAACAGGAAATGGCACCAACATAGACCACCTTAACCTTAGCATATTTAAAAGAAAATCTATATGAAATCATTGTTAAAAATACAACAACTATATAAAAAAAAAATTAAATCACGGAAAAGATACTTAGATGATTGTTTCATATTCTGGAAATATCTATGGGGCAACATTAACGATTTGATAACTTACTCAAAAAACCTAGACTCTAAAATAAAATCCACCATTGAACACAGATTTGCAGAACTATCGTTTTTAGATATCTTCATTTAAAAGGAAAATAGCCAAATTATCACTGACCTCAAACCCACAGACACCTCAAAATTTTTCTCTTTCAAATGCCACCACCATAAAAACTGCATAAAATCCATCTCTTACACTTTAGAACGAAGAATATGCACCATAGTCATTAATAAACATCACAACAAAACCTGCACTAGAATAACTGCGGGTAACTCTTCACCTACATTAATAAATAAAAGACCCGAATTAGCAGAAAAAACACCATTAAAGCAACTGTGAACCCCACAAAATAGCAATGAAGAATCCTTAGCATATGTCTCTAAATATTACAAAAACAACCTAGAATTATTCACTGAAATAATGAAAAATCTCGAACAACTTAAAAACGACAGATTAAAAAATATTCGTCTCAACAAAAATTATTAAAAATAGATAAAACCCAGAAATTGGAAACACATATTCATATCATCTTCATTTTTGGAACGCATAACGAATAGAGTCATACAATGTATGAATAAAAGATGTGGAGTGTGTGATATAATAATCGGAAGAAAATCCTATACCTTTGAAAACAAAACAAAACAAACAAAAAAAAAACAAAAACAAAAAAAACCGATATTGATAATAAATAAAACTTTAAGCTGGAATTCAAATAATGTAGTCTACGTAATCGAACTTTGCTTGTGTAAAAATGTCTAAATAGGAGCGACTCAAACTCTATACAACAGGGTATCCTTATACTGAAGTAATAATGAATTACCACAAAACAGAAAACTCAATATTTCAAAATGCATTTAAGAATGCAGCAATTGCTATTTAAAAATGTAATTATACCGAATTGACGACTACACATATTCCAAATAAAAGAAACAAACTTAATTGTAAATTTAAACCAGCATTAAATAGAACCTAACTATACATGAAAAGAAACACAGACGCATATACACAAACTGAATCACTCAGGGGGGAGAATTATTAGTTGGTTGGTTCTTATGGCATATCAACTATCGTAGATTATTTGGTGGGGGAGAGTAACAAAGGAAAAACAAAAAAATGAAAATAAACACATACATGGATACAAACACAAAGACTACACTCTTCTTAATATAAGAAATGAATGTTTCAAGGACAAATAACTGAACTTTCACTTACACAAATCCTGGATTTCAAAAGAAGCGCGACCTTATCAAAACAGTCACCACTATAAAAACCAAAGGGAAGGCTTAAATCAATTATTAACTTCTTGAAGACGGCTGTAAACATCAGAAATACGTGTTGAAGTAAAAAAAAAATAGCCTAAAACTAAATTCACTTGCGGACCAACTAATTTTTAACATTTACTTTTTTCTCTCATTGGACCATCGAATATATATATATATATATATATATATATATATATATATATATATATATATATATATATATATATATATATTGTAACTGGAAGAAAACTCCAAGGTTAAATTGACATGTATTTATTTCAGCGAAGAATATATTCTTCGTCTCTTCAAATGACATACATGATTAATTAGAGGGTGAAAACAGTATACATATAGTAAGTAAAGTTCGTGACCTTAGCCGAGGATGACACGAAGGCTTCTTTTTCAATAGCTTCTACATCGAGGTGTAGTGGAGTGCATTTCTCCATTCCCTGATATACTCCACTTAATTAATCCTTATCTTATAATGCTGAGTGTTAAGCAAGGCAGCAGGCGAACGCTCAACTCATTAGGCCATTGGTCGAAAAAAATAACTTCAAATTTTAAAGCTAATTTTGATTTAGGTATAAATTCAGGATATGATAAGAAATATCATTATAGATTAAAAAGTGGTCTTTTTACTGAATTGCAGCCATTTGGGTGTCTATAAATTTTTCCAGACTACAGAGAGAAGTAGATACAATCAACTTTATAAAGAAAATAATCTTTTTACGAGTTTTTCACATCACTGGTTTTTCTCATTGTTGTCCATGTGAAAGAATGTATTCTGATCTCTGCAAGATTATTCACTATAATCAAAACGATATCAAAATAGTTTTTTCTCTGTGAATTCTTTATCAAGTTTTCAAGTTTCCCAGTTTCTTTTCTTGCTTTCAAGTGTTACAACTATGAATGGTATCACTGTCACCTTCATAATCAATAATTCTCTCGGCAAGGCTTTTATAAAGTTTTTCGCTTTCCCTTGTTTTTACTTTGTGATTTGAATGAAAATTGACTTGGTCTTATTGAATATAACAAGGTCTGATTTTCCTAATTGAATTAGGCGTTTCGTTTTTATTTCCATATCCCAGAGATTTTCTCTGTCTCATTTACAAGAAATGATTCTTGTCTGTGCAAACTGCATTTATCTATCGGTACAAATTTTGTTGCTTGCACGCTCTTCGTGAATCGCCTTTCCTATACAGTCCTGTCTTGTTTGGCACTCTATCTATAGTTTGTTCCCACAGCTTCTTCTTCTTCTTCTTCTTCTTGCTGTTTTGCTTTTATTGTTGTAGTTTTTATATAATTTGTTCTTATGGCGGTTAATTGATATTCTGTTAAGAGTGATTTTGTTTTTCTCTTTAAGTTTAATGAACAACCATTTTGCTGGTTGTTTCGTACACTATTTTCTTAGTTTGTCCTCTGAAGTGTCCATGTTATAACTTTTTTTTGTTTTAGTTATTTGCTATATTAATTTTCCTGAGTATTCTTCGATTGCCTGAATTATTGCATCAACACAATCCTAAATGGTCCCTTCATTTCTCTTTATCGCTCATTTCTTTTAACATTATCTCTCAACCTTTCGGAGGATTCAGGCTTTGTACATAGTATTTCATTTTCTCATTATAATATTCAGGTTTCCGTGCACCTAACTTGTTTAAGAATGGACCAGAGTATCTTACAAAGGAGATTGCCCAACTATATTTTTCTTTGATTTTGTTTCTACCGCAGAGTTTAGTTTCAAGAAGTGTTCTTGTTTCTCTAAGGTAATCCTTTCTTACTTTTTCTTTCATCTTGGTTTGCTTGATGCTTCTGCGTATAATACGTGATAACTGTAAAAATCCAAGTATTTATGTTGTTTTTTTATTTCTTCGGGCGTTCAGATCCTTTCTTTATTTAGTAGTTTTATACTTTCTGCAGTTTATTTTTTTCTTTATCCATGGCTAAATTCTATTTCTGTATTTTGGCTAAAGATTCTACCAGTGTGTGTTATCTTTCTTAATTTCTTCTTATTTATAGCACAAATTGTTATATCATCCATGAGGTCATTTATCTTGTGACTTTTGAAACCTTTATAATCTTTGCATTGTCTTATGATATCATTAAATGGTATTATCCCGATAACGAATAGAAGTGTTGATGATTTGTTTTCCGGGAAGATATATATTTTCATTTTAACTTCTGATAGGGTCCGTTCTCAAGGTTTTAGTCACTTTCCCAAGTTTTCCATTGCTCCAGTGATAAAGCTTTGAAATTGATTACTTTTGAACATCTTTTATCTCATTTAAAATGTGTTGGTCTACATATAATAGGGCATTTATTTCTCTTTCTCTTTTGCAGCATCGTTTTTGTTCGGAAAATAGTTTACAACTCTTAGGTAGGTCTTCTTCTTCTTCTTCTTCTTCTTCTTCTTATTATTATTATTATTATTATTATTATTATTTACTCTTTTAGAGTTTTTCACATCAGCGTCAGCTGATGGTTTTCGCCGGAGTTTGAAAAGTCTCCTCAAGTCTCCAGGACTCTTCTCAGTATTCTGCCCGTCTTCAATAATGCTGTCGTTTGGATGGTCTCCACTCGTCCGCCAAATTCCAAATCCCCCAGGCCCTTTGATAATTCTTTAGTTACTGTGCCAAAAGCACCAGTCACCATTGGCATAATCGTCACTTTCATGTTCTCTAGTTTTTTCAATTCTTTAGCAAGGTCGAGGTACTTATCCTTATTTCTCATTCTTTCAGTTTTATTCTGTGGTCAGCCGGGAAAGCAAAGTCGACAGTTTTGCAAATTGTCTTTTTTTTTTGTTGATTATTATTAGGTCAGGACTTCAGGCCGAGATTAGGAGATCCGTTTGTAAATCAAAGTCCCATAGGAGTTTATGTGTTTCATTTTGTTGGACAGGTGCTGGGTTGTGCATATAGCATTTTTTCGTACGGTCAAATTAAAATTCCTCGCACATTTCCCAGTGGATCACCTTGTTCATCCAGTCATATCTAGTCTTGTACTTTTCCTGTGCTAATTTGCTGCATTCGCTTATTATGTGATTGATCGTTTCGTCTCTGTCACGAGTCTTATCTATCCTCGCTTTGGTATAGTTGGTTCTTATGGCGTTGTTTTGTGCTGCTATTAAGAGAGATTCTGTTTCTCTCTTAAAGTTTCCTTTTCTTTGCCATGTCCAAGTTTTCTCGTGTGAGATGTTGTTTATTAGTCGTTTAAAACACCCATAGAGTTGTTTTTCTTCTCATTTTTGTTTCCTAGTTATTGTCATTCTGTTATCTATCGTGTTTGCTGATTTTTATATCAGTTTTTACGTGGTTTTTATTGAAATCTGAAAAGATTATGTCTACTCAGATTTCCAGCACTTTCCTTAGTGTCCGAGCTAATTTTAACAGGGCTGTAGTCTGGATGGTCTCGATTTTATCTTTGATTTCTAGTTACCACAAACTTTTACACGTTCTTTTAAGACTATCCAAGATTTATCATTAACTTCAACCACATGTTCCACTGTTTTTTCACTTTCGTGACAGATTCGAGGATATGTCTATGTTTTCCTTTGTTAGAATTTTACCCAGAGGTCCCTTGGAACTGCAGAATCCCCTAGATTAGAAACTAATAACTTTTAGCCAATTAACCCTTGGAATAGTTCTGTCGTCGGGATTTTTATTTCAAAGTATCAAAGAATATTATGGGTTTCATTTTCTTGGGCAGATTCTGGTTTGTGATATACTATTTAGCATCATGGTCATTTTCTAGTCTTTTGCACAATTCCGAGTGGATCACCCTTCTCAAATAGTCATGTATTCTTTTGGAGGCAGTTTGGCGGATTTGCTTATTATGTGATCATCTCTTTCATCTCTATCACCACATAACCAACACTCGCTATTCTTTTGTGTAATAATTTTTGCGTTTAAATCTTTAAACATTCTATTATTCATGATTGTGAAATTATATCACATGCTTTTCTGTAATCTATCCATGTAATGAATATATTTGTTTTCTTGCTTTTAGTTCTTTTATTATGTGCTGAGCTATATATAGTAGGTAATTAATTTTATTAGTCCTTTGAAGCATCATTTCTGTTAGGAAAATTGCCAGCGGTATTCATCATAACTAATTCCTTGTGAATTTTCCAAATCAGCATTAGATGTGGATTTTCACTGTAGTCTTAGTGACTGTAAGTCTGCTCAGGTTTCCAGGACTCTTCTGAGTATTCTGTCCGATCTCATAAATGCGGTAGTCTGGGTGGTCTCAATTATTCCACTTGGTTTCCATTATTCAACTGTCGTTTCCAAGCTATCGGGGACTATTCTAAATATAACTACAACCGGGATCAACGGTAACCTTACATTCACGGCTTTTTAATTCAATGGCAAAATCCAAGTACTAGTCTCTCTTGTCGGTCGAGGTACTTACGAGGGCCTTCAATAAGTCTGCAGACTTTTTTGTACAGGCATTTAAAACTGTCGTAGACTCTTGAAAATTCAGTATTTTATTGCTATACATGTTATGAGACGACTGACCAATATTTATGATATCAGGTTCAAATTAACAGCTACATAAGGAATTGAAATACACACTACTAAAGCCTGATTGTCACAGCTGGTCAATTTAAAAAATGCAATCTGGACGTGAGGACACTTTAGAAGAACGATATGCAATAAAATTCTGTTTTAAACTTGGAAAAATGCCACAGAAAGGTATGGAATGCTTCAGAGTACTTTTCGACCATCTTGCATGAATCGAGCATCAGTTTTTGAGTAGCATAAGATATTCAAGGAAGGCAGGGAGTCTGTAAGGGATGGTGAGTGATGTGGGAGGAGTAAGGAAGTCAATCCACCAGAGTTGATTGGCCAAATAAAGAATTCCATGGATAAGAACTGTCGTGTGTCTATAAGTGCACAGTTTTATGTCAGTTTGGGAACTACACACACAATTATTTGCGAGGAACTGAAGATGCGGAATATTTGCGCGAAGTTTGTCCCAAGGGTGCTCAGAGAAGATCAGAAAGAAAGACGTTGTCAAGATTGTATGGAGATGGTCGAGCTGATCAATTCAGATCCCATAGTTCTTGATGCTCTGGTGACCTGCGATGAAAGCTGTATCTATTGCTATGACCCTGAGACCAAGAGAAGGAGTTCCCGGTGGAAGTATGCTGGCTCTCCCAGACCCAAGAAGCCCAGACTGAGCAAATCCACCCACAAACTTTTGATAGTTCCTTTTTTTGACAGCACTGGCAGGATCTACATGCACTGGGCTCCCACTGGACAGACAGTCAACAAGGAGTACTATGTTGAGGTTTTAAGGAAGTTCAGGAAGTGATTCCGTCGGAAGTGGCCTGCTCTCTTCAAATCGGGTCAGTGGCATTTCCACTAGGACAATGCACCAGTCCACAACTCCATCCTTAAAATCAATAATACTCACAGATCTACTTACTCGATAAAGTTTCCGTTCTTAATTTCACTGCAGAGTCATCAGAAGTTTTATCTATAAAAATGATCAGCCTCAATAGAAATAATCCAAAAATAGTTCTATAGATATAAACTACGAACGCGATATAGGAGAATACGAACTTAGCTCCGGGCTTCAGGCCCGGAAGCAATATAAAAAACGGCAGATTACGAACTTTTACTAAATCAAAATTTAGGGTTTCATAGAACCTTTTTTTTTGTGACCCACTGTTTATGTACAGCCATCAGAGCTGTTCTTGATCACATCTGTGTCAGGCGCGAAGATCACAAACAACCCCTAGGTCTGGTATAGCCACAATATACCACCCATGATTAAAATGTCCAACCACAATAGTACACAACGTAAGACCCAAGAAACAGGCCTGGGTGTCATGATCGGCCGGTGCTCTCCTGATAGCCAGCATGGCAACCAGGTCGTCATCCTACGAATGTTGGTTGTTCTTTTTTCAGGTACAGAAATGACGACGTAACAAACCATAACGATAAGAGACCTAAACGCAAAACATAGATTAGGGAAGATAATCAACTTGCACTATAATGCTATTTTAGGAGCAACCCTTCACAAAGAGGATACAGGAAAAGAATGATAGATATCTGACAAGAATGTGCCAAATTTCAGACAACTAGCCAAATGATTGCCGATCAAGTTAGAACAATAATCAAGAAGGGTCGGTTTTCTGACCATGAATTACTAGAAATCCCTCAAAAAACGCATAAGCAAAACTATAATACAGAACCAGACATGTCAAGTGGTGTCAATCAAAAACAAGCCAACGAAAAAGAACTGCATACTTCGGAAAGTGATAATACCAACCTTCCAAACGATACACTGCCAAACAAGCATGAAGAAACACTATCATGAGAACAAAAGATAAATCTAGAAAAAATAAAGAGAACCATGAGTAGTGAAAAGACTACTCTACCACCATTAAGAAACATAGAATGGAAAACTCTTAAGATAGAAACGAATAAAATAAATCCCATACTACCTTACATACCGACGAATAATATAACCAAGTTAAATGAACTAATCCATGCAGGTGCAGTATTAGTTTGTGAGAAAAGCACGAAGAAACAAAACAAATAACAGTACAATTTGAGGAAATAAACAAGAAAGTGTTGGAGAAAGAAGGAATATTAAAGAGATATCGACAAAGGTTAAAACAATACAGACAAAACAGGACTTTCCAAAACAACGAAAGAAAATTCTATCAACAGTGGGGAAGGAGTGACACGAAAACATACCAGCAACCGGATGCCAAAGAAACCAAACGATATTGGACGAAAATATGGCAACCAAAAAAAAAACCTTACGAAAATGCCGAATGGATAAACAATATTACAAGAGAACTAGAGGGACTTGAAGAAGACCCTAAAACGAAAATACACATCGACTTACTCAAAACAACACTAAAAAGAATATCAAACTGGAAAGCGCCAGGCCATGATGGAATACATGGCTTCTGGTTCAAGAAATTCACCTCCATTCACGGCAGACTTGCACTCGAAATTAACAGATTCCTACCAGGCGCACAAGTACCTGACTGGATGACCAAAGGAAAGACTACATTAATCCAAAAGGACCCAAGCAAAGGAACTGCTCCAAACAATTACAGACCGATATCCTGCCCATTGATGATGTGGAAAATACTAGCAGCACAAAAAAGGGAAAAGATTTACTACTCGCTAACAAGCCGCAGATTGTTCCCTGACGAACAGAAAGGATGTTGCAAATAAGTACTTTACATAAATCAACACATCCTAAACGAGGGTAAGACAAGACGGAAAAATCTAGCTATGGTCTGGATTGACAATAAAAAGGCATATGATATGTTTCCAAAAAACTGGATAGTACACTATCTCAAAATGTGCAAAATATCACATGAAGTCATAAACTTCATTGAAAAGACCATGCAAACCTGAAGAGTGGAGCTGACAGCAGGATGGAGAAGCTTAGCTGAAACAAAGATCCAAAGAGGGATTTTCCAAGGAGATGCACTATCATACTTACTATTCATAATAGCCATGATTCCACTTTACCACATGCTCAGAAAATGCACTGCCGGATACAAACTTAGCAGATAGCAAGAGAAAATCAATCACCTAATATACATGGATGACATTAAACTATTTGCAAAAAATGAAAAAGGACTGGAAACTATCAAACACGCCGTTAGAATATACAGTCATAACATAGGAATGGAGTTTGGTATAGAAAAAAATGTGCCATGCTCGTCATGAAAAGTGGCAAACGACATATGACTGACGGAATGGAATTACCTAATCACGACAAAATTAGAACGCTCGGAGAAAATGAAACCTACAAATACTTGGGTATGTTGGAGGCTGAAACCATCAAACAAGTGGAAATGAACGATAAGATTCGAAAAGAATATCACTAGAAAACTATAAAAATATTCAAGACAAAACTCTTGAGCAGAAACCTCGTCAAAGGAATAATAATTGGTCTGTGCTCCTCGTTAGATATTCGGGAACTTTTCTCAAGTGGACCAGAGATGAACTTAAGCAAATGGATCAAAGAACAAGAAAACTAATGACCATGCATAAGGCATTACATCTCAGAGACGACGTTGACAGACTATATGTATCTAGAAAAGAAAGAGGAAGAGGACTTGCCAGCATCAAAGACAGCGTTGACGCATCGATACAACGGCTCGAAGACTACATAGAAAAACACGAACGAGGACTGATTACAGCCATCAGAAAAGATACAGACAACACAATAGACGATAGAATGACAACAACTAGGAAACAAAAATTGGAAAAAAACCCAACTCCATGGCTGCTTTAAATGACTAATAAACAACATCTCACACCGGAAAAACTGGACCTGGCTAAGAAAAGGAAACCTTAAGAGAGAAAGGGAATCTCTCCTATTTGCAGCACAGGTCAACGCCATAAGAACAAATCATATCAACACGAGAATAGATAAGACGCAAGAAAACAGTAAATGTAGGCTATGCGGTGACAGAGACGAAACGATCAATCACATAATAAGCGACTGCAGCAAATTAGCACAGAAGAAGTATAAGACAAGACACGACTAGGTGGGCAAGGTCATCCACTGAGCAAGAAATTTAAATGTGACCATACTAACAAATGGTATATGCACGACCCAGCACCTGTCCTAGAATATGGCAAACATAAACTCCAATGGGACTTTAACATACAAACGGATCCCCAAATCCTGGCCAGAAGTCCAGACCTTATAATAAAAAAAACGACAATTTGCAAAATTGTCGACTTTGCTGTCCCGGCGGACCACAGAATAAATCTGAAAAGAAAGATAAGTCCCTCGACCTTGCTAGAGAATTGAAAAAGCTGTGTAACATGAAAGTAACGATTTTTCCAATTGTGATTGGTGCTTTTGGTACAATAGCTAAAGGATTATTAAAAGGCCTGGAGGACTTGGAAGTTGGCAGACGGGTAGAGACTAGCCAAATGACAGCTTTGCTGAGGACGGCCAGAATTCTGAGACGAGTCCCGAAGATTTGAGGAGACTTGCTGTCACTCAAACTCCAGTGAAAGACCATCAGCTAATACTCATGTGAAAAACTCTAAAGGAGAAAATAATGATAATAACTGGAAGAGAAATTATGTTAGTAACAAAGTGTGACGTGGTATGCTACCGAGAGAGGGAAGGGGAGGTCAATTCCCTTACCCTTCTGTATTTGAATCAATAGGCACTAAAACTGACCGCTAAAACGGTAGGAGAATGAAAGTCAAAGCTACCCGCACTCCATGCCCTGTAATCTGTTGGACAAAGAAAGGAATCTAAGTCGCTCGAGTATCATGACCGGATCAAATAGTGGAAGAAATAAAAAGTCAAATAATTGGCCCATAGACCCTTAGCGCCAAAATGCCATTTTTCCCTTAGAGAAATTTTGGAAAGAATCTTTAGTTTGTGGACAGAAGTCGGCAGAGAAAGACACCGATTTACAGCCAACTCCGAGGAAGGTGTCCCGTAAAAAGAGTTTTTAGTCTTTGGACAGAAGTCAGCAGAAAAAGACGCTGACTCAGCCGATTCCGGCGATGTCACTCGCCTGTACAAAAGAGAGAAAGGAACCTGATATTATTCCCCGTCAAAGATAAGTACAACTTAAACTGTTTTCCTTCTACCCTTCCTAAATATTGGGAAATTATAAGTATTCAAAAAAAAAAAATGAAAGCGAAAAACTGAAAGGATTCTGTTTCATCATTAGCAAATTAGTGAATGAGCTTTGTTACATGCTTCAGTCCGGTGACTTAGACATTGTCTCAAGTAAAAGAAAAAGAAAGAAAGTAAAAAGGAGAAATAAGAAAAGGACTGTTGAGAGACATCTATGTTTGATACTTCCTGTTGGCTTAATATATCCGGTATTTAAAAAAAAGAGGAAATAAAAAAGTAACAGTTTCTTAAATCTTATCATTATTTGTTTGGTCGTCGCCCATTAAAAAATTGTTATATTCTAAATGCACCCTTGTGTTGAAATATTTTGGTTGTGTTATATCCTCTGTCAATTCTTCTTTTGGACATATCAGTTTCAACTTCGTATCGCTGTCATTAATTCTCGCTAAACGTCTTATTGCACCTTAAAACATTAGAAGGGACTTTTGGGAATTTGACTACAGTTAATATTTTCTAACCTTGAACTCCGTTTTTTCCGTTATCTGAGGGGGTATGAAGGCAAAGAATTTGGTGGGGTATGTGAAAGTGCATTACATACCCCCTTACCAGCGTCGGAGATCAGTCTAGCCCCAAATTAACCCCCACATTATTTGCTTGTTTACCATATGCCCGAAATAGGAGTCTTGACTAGGACTTATTTTGCACAGGGTCAAGTGCCAGACTGCCCTTGACGTCTCATGAGCATAAAATGGACTCTCGTCCTGGGATAATTATCTATGCAGCGTCACACAAAGACAGAAAACATACTTATTAATACCAATATTTCAATGATAATTTAGTGACCTCGGGTCGTCTCGTTGGGATTACAGCATGATTGTAAACAGCTTTCCATTTCTTTGACTTTTCACTCGGCTTCTAAGAAAGTTTTATGGGCATTTATCTTTCTTCCGTCTTGGTTGTGTTTTTTTTTTCTTTGGTTCACAACTTACCAGTAAATATCACCAAATGTTGTTTTTAAATACTTGGTGATAACGAACATTTTGGACTAATTCATAACTATTATTGATTCATAACTGTTATTGATTAACCCAAGTAAAATAATTAAAAATTATAAAAAAATCAATAGTATTTATCTTGTTAACAACTATGACTTAATGAAAGCTGTCGCAATCAATTACAATCGATTGTCATTTGTCGATATTTTATCAATATGAATCAAATAATGGCTTGAGAGACTTACGAGTCAATCTCCAATCACATTAAACAGATAGAAACGACTAAAAACATATTTATTTTGATATTTTTTATCCCTTTTTTTTCACAATATATAAATGACTGACATGTTATATACATTGTGTTATATTAGTGAATAATATTTTCAGCTTGTGTATACGTTTCATGACAGTATCAATTTATTTATCTAATATCTATACACATTCATGTTTATAAACACCATGTTTATAGTAACAATACATTCCTTAGATAATTATTTTGTGTTTGAAAATGATATAGAGTGAAACGTTACCCTTAAAATTAAAGAACAATTTAGGATTTTATTTCTCATACACTATTCGTTCGTTAATTGTGAAATTAGTTTATGCCGCCTATTTTTACTTTTCTGTTGATTTAATTCAATTGTCGGATTTTAAGCATGAATTTTGAGTTTGTTCTAAAAGTACATTTCATAATGTTGGCTTAAAAGAATCTTCTTAATGGGGCTGAATTATTAATCTGGCTGAAATATTACCTACTTCCAAGTTTTATTCATTTTGCCAATTATTTAGTGCTTTCTTGTATAATTTCTGGTTGGTTCAGGTTGTTAATTTTTAAAAATATTCGATATACACACACACACACACACACACACACACACACACATATATATATATATATATATATAATTCCATTTTGAATGTCCTGAATACTGTTCACTGCTAGATTGCACACTAAACTACATCAAGATAGTTTAGAATCTAATTAATACAGAATCTTAAGGGACCAGAAATCAGTGCTGATAATTATAGACTGTCGGTCAACTCCATTCCACAATTTTTAACGTCATGAAGATGTTATCTGGTCGTTGAAATTTGCTTTTTACGCATAGTTTTTTCCTGATTCCGAAATAAAATAAAGAACTAGGTAGTTACAATTCCAACTACCACATTGTATTTTAGCAAAAACAGCGAATGTATTGGAGAGTGGTTTCTGGGATCAATGCCGGGGGAAGTCGTAGAAATATTTTTTCCATGAGTTAAGTGGAGTACGTTTTATTTAGCCCTGTCTGTTTGTTTTCTCCCTTAGAGGGATGCACGCCAGATATTTCGGACAAATTTTGGCTCATAGTTACAGGGATTTTCATACACACACACACACACACACACACACACACACACACACACACACACACACACACACACACACACACACACATATATATATATATATATATATATGATTTTATGCATGTGTACATAATGTTATTTGGCTGAACACTGCATGCTATCAGTGCTTAAGAGAAACACGCAATCATCGCAAACCTGAAAGTTGCCGGTAGAGTGTTTCAATAGGAATGGATTACTCGAATATTACTCCAGGAAAAATTCTGCACTCAAAGGAATCGATCCTCTGATCCCTTAAAAAGAACCTGCGGCGAAGAAAATTAAAACCTCATTTAAACTCATCTTAACATGGCTCTTTATTTTCTGTGATATCATGCCAGTGTGGCTTTTAAACAAGATACCTGGTCAGCTTAGGAAGACATAAAGGATTTGATGAGCCGAGTTCAGGTAACAATTTCTAATGCTCTGTGCCTTTGGTTCTCTGTCCAATATTTCACTCAGGTCAAAATTATGCAGGATCAGTAAAGCGGTGTATACTAGCTTCTAACCAAACAATTCAATGATGATTAAGATGCTTCCTAATCCAACCAGCATTTTTGTTTATTAAAGTTACAAACTAAAACGTGCTTAGTTTGGCGCTCAGACTTCAGATTGCTTCAAGTCATTTTTGTTGTGAAGTGATAATCGTTTATAAGTGATAATCGTTTATTGAAATTGTTGCCTTTCCAGTCTACAATGTCTGTAGTTGTATCGTAGTTGTGTTCGAAGTGTCATGGTGGTGAAACTATTCTAAGTTGATTTACATTGTACTGAAACATTCTTGTCTTTTAGGTAAAGTATCCATTTCATGAAAAAGAATATGTGCTGGCAAACGGAACGACTATCCACGCTGAGACTTTGAATTGTTTGTTTTTTTTTTAGTTAAAAAAAATTATATAAAAAATGAAATTATTCCCCCAGCAGGCTCTTACTTAAAAAATTCAGGGTATCTGATTTTTCTTATTCAATGTTTTATTCGGTTTAATATCTTCATCCTCTTAGGTTTTATTAAGAAAGCATCAATTAAAAGGTGATAAAAATCGAGAAAGGAAGAAGCAAGATCGAAGCCCTTGAAAAGTAAAATGAGACCCACACACAAGGTTTTTATTTGATAGTAGCCAAAATGTCAGGAATTGACGAAAATCTAACGGAGGGAAAATTATGTAATATCGAACGACTGGGGATTCTTAAAAACGAGTATAAGCACCTGTAAATATTAGACTTATTAATCTAGGCTTTGTTTTCTAGTTTCATTGTATGGCTTGCCACCACCATAATCGACGCTGTAGCATGGAGGAAGCGTTTGGAAATTTTTGTAGGATTGATTGACAGATGGACCTAAAGATTTCAGTCCCCGAAACTGAAATCATGAAAAACAGTTGAAATCATATAGGTGTTGATTGATTGGCAATGTTCATCCACATGCTTTTTGCAAGTTTTAGATTTAAACTTAATAAGGACTTGAGCCAAACTGTATCCCGATGAGAGGAGTTTCATAAATATTCGAATGAATTTACTAAAAGAAATTAATCTACATTTCTGGAATCGGTTCTCAGAGCTATAACAGTAAATTCAAGTGAGTAGAATTTCAAGACACAAAGTGCAAGGACAAATAGGTGGTTATCATCGTAAATATTATGGGTGACGGGAAAACAATTGAAAAAGATGGAAAAAGATCGAAAATGAACGATTGTTATGGCATAATATCATCTTACATTAAACAATTCTCTCATCATTGCTATAGAATTGGAAATCCTCTCTCAACCGAGATCTTGAAACATAGTATTATTTGAGTATACAGTTTGCTGGCAGGATATTTTCTTTGTGAAATTTTTTACAAAAAGTGATGAAACTCTGCTGTATTAAAATCAATTTAATTTTCTAAAAGTGTGAGAGGGGTGCGAACATTTATGGATAAAACTGTAAACACACACAAACACATACGCTTATAAACTTATATGTGTATATGGATATGGTTGTATGGATGTGCATGCGGAGTTATGCATAGGATACATTAGATTTATTATTGCTTTATCTGAAAATTCAACTGAACCCACATTTCAAAGCTCGTCTTCTTTGAAATAAGGGATGAGATATTTCATGTATACTTGAATGACGACTGCCGCCTTTAAGGCAATCTCGTAACTTATAAATTTACTAAAGTTGCATTACAAGATATTGGTAAGGCTGCTCCAATGTTTTATAACTTCCTTCTTTTATGACTATGTCTCTTACCATTAGATGTCGAGTTTACGTTTAGGCATAAAATATACTTAACAGACATGCAACAAAAATTATCTTTTACGCTATTATAAACTCTAAGAATTATCAATTCCTTGAAAATTAGTGATGCTTTAGCAATAAAAGGAGATCATATGAAAAAAATCTTCTTTGATGAGATATTCAAAATGAAGTGATTATTTCATATAAATTGCTAAATTGAAACCTCTATAGAGTTTGCATCGATTTCATTTAATAGTTTCACAGATAAGCATAAAGCCTTCAGTAAGTCCTTTTATAATTTTTTGTCTGATGATTGAACTATGAGTGTACGCTATGAACTGATATATCTAACCATATTCTGAAAGGAAATAATGTATCAATAATATTTCTTTTTATACCCAAGGAACACAAACCGGTGAATATGTATATTAACAGCTATGATTTAGATAGTACTACATATGTTCTCTTAGACGACGGCTTTGGCATTAGATAACCTACGAATGTTGATATGCCATTAAGAAAAACAAATCAAGAAAATACACACACACACACACACACACACACAAATATATATATATATATATATATATAAAGGTCGTTCCAAATATTCTTAGCTTCACACAGATATCAAATTCTTCGTACATCATTAACCTTTGTCTATGGGTCTAACTGCACAGAAACTAAGACAGAAATTTGATATGAATTTTTAATAATATTTGAGACAGTAGAGTGTTGCCACAACAAAAATGTTCAACTCTTTTTGGGTGAAGCCAAAAACTTTTTGAACCATCCTCATATATATATATATATATATATATATATGTGTGTGTGTGTGTGTGTGTGTGGATGGTTCAAAAAGCTTCATATATATATATATATATATATTTGATTAAACAGTTTTTTTGTTTTGATACTTTCTAGTGACCATATGGATGTCATTATATCCGGCCGGAATTGGATAATAAGAATTTTATGATTAATTAGTTTCCAAGTATTTTTGGGACCATGTTTAGCCATCATCAGGAGAGTGGATATTGCAAAGTGAAACAACATATGCAAGTACATTTAAACTTTGTAAGAAATATGCGTTCAGTGTTTATACTTGTGTTATGTAGTAGTATTTGTTTTTAAATTTAGTTCTATACATAGTGTGACGGTTACTGTATTTTTGTTCCGAGGTTACATTATCCTCGAAAGACGGGGAGAATCTCCGTCGACAGTACCGTATCACCCAAGCTCAAAATATTCTCCGTAACTAGTTATATTTTATTGATAGCTTTGAAAGCCCATATAACTAGTTAAGTATAAAGCTTGCGTATAGGTTTAATTTTTCGAGATACGGACGAATGAGGATGTGTCAAGGGTAAAGAGGTCGACCTGATATAAATGAGCACGTGGGGAATTCCGAACCGGACAAACAATATGACGCGTTGTTGTTTTTCTTCTTTTCTTTATATATGTATCTTTCTTACATATCTTATTTTACAGAAAGCACAGTTGTAACAACAGAAAAACAAAAAGCAAAACAAATACAACAAAAAAAAAATATACAGACATGTGAAGGGCAAGCCGCTTCCAATAGTATTTGACTATGTCCTTTTAATAAGACAAAGTTCTCCTTTTTCTTTTTTTTCTTTCTCAACTTGTTTTAAAATTATATCCGTATCTTGTTCCCTTTACAATAAAAGGGAGGGAACTTACTCGTTCTTTCTCAAATTTGTTTACTTCCTTTTTTCTTCTTCTTTTAGTGAAGAACAAAAGTCTCTCCTCTTCGTCTTTAATATGGACACACAAATTTTAAACAAATATGTTTTCCGCCGAAACTAGCTGCTTATGAACAACCTCAAAAATGTTTCTTTGGAATAGTCTTAATACGGACCTTTATTTAGGTTACATATATTATTTGTAATAAAATTTTTGACTAAACTTTTCTTTTTCCTTTCCTTTCTCTTGTTATTATTTTTTTCTTATGTTCGTTAGTTTCTTATAAACAAGTCGCAAGGCACCAGTTTTTTTCTTTTACGTTGAGTCTCAATTTCTTACCCAACGGAGTCGACGGCTTCTATTAGGCCATTCTGTGACTAGAATTTCCCCTTTCACCGGACCACGTGAAAAGGCGACCTTTCTCTTCCTTGATGAACCTTGGAACTGACTTTTTGGTTTTCGTTCTTTTTGGCGGTAAAACGCCTTCCCTGCCTCGACCAATGGCATGTCTTTTACTTATCTGGGTCAAGACCTTTGCTCCTTCTCGGCTGGTCCTTCACTGTTGCTAGGGCTCGAAGACCCGCCGATCGCCTGCCTCACTTCCGGTCCTCATAGTAGTCCTTGCTTTCCTGCATTATAAACCTACCGTAGTCGATGGCTGTAAGAATAGTTTAGTACATTTGAGTATATTAGTAATCGATTCAAAAATAAATTTTTGGAGGTAAGGATGTTTATTTCTAATTGGTAGAGTTTCCAGAATCTGTAATTTTGTTATTTTGTTAGTCTAATATTGTTGTGTTATTCGTAAGAATTTTTCCCAAGTTCAGTTCTTGGGGAGAAAGTTTTTTTAGATGTTGGGCTATTGAGCTGGTGTCGGAAAGAAGCAGAGTGAGTCGACATGACAAAGTAGTTGAAGTTAAACCAACATATATGTTTTTGTTTTTAGAGATAAAATCTCCTAGAGGATATTCAAATTGGTATATAACGCTTGTTATTTTACACATCGAGTGGGGTGGGGAACTATTGTTAATAAGCAAGTTAGAGGTTTTAAGATTATTATAATATATGATAAGTTTAATTTATAATTAGGATCAGTGGTGATTATGTTTCTTTGAATCAATGTAATTGCTTTTTAATTGTACATTTAGTTTGTTCATCACCAATATACCTACGATATGTTGAAGATATACTTATTCTCACAAACAATACTTATGAACTAAACATACAACAAGACACCTTCCAAAAAAAATCAGTTCTTAATTTTACCTATGAAGTAAACAAAAACAATAAATATTCCTTTTTAGATGTTCTGATTAAAACTAGTAACTAAATAATAGCTTCTCTACCTCTACTTACAAAACGACTTAAAAACAACTCCTGTACCCTCAACTATAAAGTGAGTGCCCCTTCCGATACAAAAACAGTTATTATTAACAACCTAGTATCCGGTGAAAAACTAATCTCATCCTTCAAAACAATATTTTATATAAAGAATAAAAAACATAAAACAAACGCTCGTCGATAATGGGTTCCCTAACTACATTGTTGATGAACAAGTTAAACGAAGAATCAAAAATTTTAGCCAACAAAATAAACACTGCAGCACCCCACCCAATAAAAAAGCATTGAAATTTTTTTATCGCAATCAAATGCACTACAATGATAAATTTGATTAAAACAGATTAAAATGTTGAAATAATTTCTTACAGCGCGTGAAGGAGACGCAGTGAATAAACGCAGCGCAAATCATGCAGTAAATTTGCATAAAAATAGACAGAACCTTCATATTAAACATTTCATTTAGTTTTCTGGAAAAGTTAGTTTTCACGTTCTTTTAGGTTTTTTTTTACCTACATTTCAAAGACTTTCTTCTTGCTTTTGGAATCTACCATAGAATCCTAGCGTTCCTTTTCACCAAGGCACAAATATATATCTAAAATAATGAGAAATGAGAACTTTTTTTGTCCCGAACTATTTACTTATATGAGATTATATACTGAAATCAAACCAGAACGAATATTGTTTTAGTTTATTAGATACAAACATATGAATGTCAGATTTGAATCAGTATCAACATATTTCTCATCATAACATAGGGAAGCATGGCATCTATTTGAGTCTCTCACAAAAAGTGAGCTCGCTGCTGGTCTCATGGTCAGTAAAATCAGCTCTCTAACGATTGTCCTGCAAGCAATGCATCAATATATATATATATATATATATATATATATATGTTGCGAATATCACCGACTTCCCCAAATCGCATCCCATTAATCCAACTGTCGAGTATATCATTGCTGAAACGCAAATGGCCTCCGTAAGTGAGTCTGGGTTGTTTCCGTTGATTACTTCTCTCAGTAAGATCCATTTCTTTCAAACATTGCGGTACTCAACGTGACATTTATTCTCTTTCATCTGCGAAAGTGTTCTTTTCTACTTTCAATTGTGTTTTTATAGCCACCATCTTTGAGGACAAAAAATATTTCTCTCGTCGTTATAATTCTTTTATTCTCCCTCTTCCCACCATCTCTCTCTTTCTCTTCCTCTCCCCCCCTCTCTCTCTCTCTTCCTTTCTCTCTTTCTCCAAAGACATAACTCAAAGCATTTTACATTTTATGATTAGATATAACCAAATACAAATTCGTTCCACCCTTGTCTGTTCTGTGATTGCATCACGTAAAAACAAATGTAAGCAATGGGTTCATTTTCGTTCTGTACATACTCATCCAGAAAAATGCACAATGAGACGAAATCCAGTTTCGCATTAATAACTCAGTTAATACTTAATTAACTTTAGACTAGTTTTACTGACGACGGTGTTCAAGGTATCAGTTCATATTGAGTTATCGAGTCTCGGGGTCGCATTGGATTTTGAAAATATCATATGATACTCTGTAGGAACGCCAGAATCAAAACCAGAGAATATCATTCTTTTAGCAAGATTAAGTTAAAATTCTCTTTGCGATTTCATGATGAGCATAACAAATAATTCGACGGCGTGGGTGAATATACGAGGGTCTTTCAATAATTATAATCAAGTCATGCTGATATAATGGATTTATTTGAACCTCTCACACTATCCATCCCAATTGGACATCTAGTCTCCCCCAGTGTCTTTGTTGATCGGCCAATTCTAGTGAGTCCATGTTTTAGAGTGCACATAACTTACGAGCATATGAGTTCATCTCTGGTTCACCAGCAGTGCCCAGTATGCCTTATTCATTTTACTTGGAGACTTTAGAATTTGAGAGGTGATTGTATTGCTGTTGTTTTGAGTGGTGCTGCTTTGTCGATTTGTTCAAAGCAACACGCTACATTCTTTTGAGGTTTCCATTTGGCTTTTTCTCTAAGCTCTTCGTTAAAGTACAGATGGAGCAGCTATACAACAGTTCACAGGGTTACAACTTGGAAGTATTCCTGTCTTATCTAAGATGTCGACTTTCAATATATTTGATAACCTATCATATAGCAGTCCATGTCTTCCCTTTGCGTATATCGACTCTGCTTTCAGTAAATGAGATGCTGTTACTGAGTTGTGTGAAATGGTCTAATAATTCCAGCTTAATATGAGGATGTCACCATTTTGGTTACAACACATTAACTTTGGTTTATCTGAGTTAACAAATATCCAAATGCCCTTGATTGTCTGCGCCAGGTAATTCAGAAGAGATTTGGCTGGAGCCGTGGCTTTGAAAGAAGCGCTTGATCATCTACGGAGTCTGCACTGCAAATAGTTTCTCTATTCCGATTATAAATAGATTTAATGGTAATGTCTCTCCTTACAAGAATCAAGAGACAATGTCAAGAAAGTCAGTGTCAAGTTAAGATTAACTAACTATTTCCCTCTAATATTTGTTGAGCATTATTGTAGTGGTAACAGCTCCTTTAGGGATACCATATCCAAGAAGCAATTGCGCCATCTTTGAAAAATGTCTGAATAATAATGTTGCCTCGTGATATTTTTTCCGTACTCCTTTGATGATTCGATGAATATATGTGAATATATAAAATATGTGAATATAAAAAATCAGAACATCTTTCGAAAAAATCAGTCTACAAGGATTGCTTTTTCCAAAAGCATTTCTGATTTTTCCTTAGAACTTTTCACTTTCAGTTCATTTATAAACTACGGTATCATAAACATCAACTATAGCAGTAAGAGTTATGCCTCTGGAGTTCTTCGAGCTTCTAAGGTCATTTTTCTTCATATTTGGAAGGATGCAAACTTTCGACCTTTTCTCTATTGTGTTTTCTTTTATACATCCTCACATAAAGAAGTATTTCGTTAGTTTTTATGTCACTCAGTCTTCGATAGATATATCATCGTGGCCGGCAAAATTTCAGCAATAATTTTTCAGAACTCCGTCTTCCTCCGTGAATTGTTCAAGTTTGATGTCTAGTTTGATATTCATAATTTCTTCCGTAGAGTCATCTTTGTTTTCTGGATGGTTCCCATGCAGATTCTGTAAATGTTCTTTCTCTTCTGAAATCTTTCATTTTTTGCGGACAGCTTTTAGTTTTACTCTCTAGATGATTTTTCTTCGGCTAACTTCATTTACAGTCTGTGATGCGAATTGGGATATTTTTTCTTCCACCAAATATCTAGTTTTGAAAAAAGAAAAAAAAATTCCTATTTTCTTTTTATAAATGTAAACAGTAAGTGCGAGTCAACTGGGATTTATAGATCAATGTGTGACGAGTATGGAGATGTACTCTTGTAACAAAGATGTTTACAAAGCTGCAAAATATTGGTTCGTTATAATGTGCCTGAGTCGAAAAGACAGTCCATGGAGAAGTGACGCACTGATTCTCTGGTAAAGAAAAGGTTACGGGCGTAGCGATGAATAAAGAGTCATGATGACATTCCTCAGGAACATAAAGGAAACATCACAAGTGATTTGCTTGAAAAAGTAGAAACAGTAAACAATGCTGTCTATTATCACTAACTTACCAAATTACCTTCTTATATATATATATATATATATATATATACTCTTTGTTATAACTATTGATAAAGTAGGCTCAGTGTTAGTGATAGATTATATGTACGTCTAAGTAAGAATAGCTTTAACAGATTCAATGGCGCTTGTTAGCTCAGTTGCTGTCTCTGTAAATCTTGGTCAATATAAATAGCGGTGTAGATATATAAAGATTATAGAGTAGAAAAATGTACAAATCTCGATTTTTGAAGCATGAAAATCAGTTATGTGTCAATCACAGCCTTCTATGAATATACTCAGAAAGAAGACCGCGTTGAAATGAGAGTATGCTGATTGATGTACAATCTATATGTTTCCTACTTTTTGAAATTTTTTCGATTTCCTTTATTTCTTTCAGTATGCATATCTCTCCTTACCTTACTCTACCTTTTGATCGACGTTGGAAGTGTCAAGTGTTACATTTATTTCAATTGTCTTTTAATCTTATTACCTTTTTTTTTTGTAACCTACATCCTCTCTCATATAGACTGCTAAATCTACCACAATAACTAAGTGTGAGGAGTGAGATATCAAAGAATAAAAATAATCATTCGATATAACTAATAATATTCATTACCAATTTAAAATTTATATGTTGAGTTTATTTACATAAGATTAATTTATTTAATGATGTTATATTAAATAATATTCCAAAACTATCATAAGAAGGAGATGTTAAACATCTTTATTGAGTTTTTGAATATTTTGTTTCTGACATTACGAATGAAATATCAAAAGCCTCTTCTGTTTATAACTTCTGTTCTATTAGTATTCTCCAAAGACTTTGAAAGTTTAATTGGAGTGAACTATGTTGAGAGTAGATTTGAGTGTTTTTCCAATATATATATATATATATATATATATATATATATATATATATATACTCGTGAATAAATGATCACCTGTTTCGGAAATGGACGCATCAAACCACGTTCAAAAGCTAAAAGTGGCTATTTGCATTTCACATATCACTAATACCTAAGCTATAAGTAAACAAAATAGCAGTCTCTCTCTCTCTCTCTCTCTATATATATATATATATATATATATATATATATATATATATCTTTCGACTTTCTTCTCATGCCATCTGCTCTCTTTCATCGATTTCTTCTTTATTACAATATTTTTTGTATCACTTTCCTCAACATGCCAGAACAATTGGTAATTGTATCAATTCATATTGGGTAGGGATTTCATATTGGAACAGCATCATTAGAAACAGCCTGTAGATTATCAGAAATATTTGTTGAAGTTGACGTTATTTAGTGGACTTCCACAGATGCTTACTATATTTTCATTTGAAAATAATTCACTTGAATATGCACCTTGTAAAAGACGGATGTGGAGAATGCTAATTATGGAAAGAGAAATTGGGTTGATCCACTTGAAACCTGTCAGATGCTTTCATTAAAGTTCTATTAAAGTGAGAAGAAATATCTCGACCTGCGCCGCATCAGAAAGAAATTACAGATTAAGTTTATTGTTAAACTATGAACACTGAGGAAAACAAACTTAAAAAATTACAGAGAAAATATTTGATTTTGTGTGGATATATAGATGTGTGTGTGTGTGTGTGTGTATGTGTGTGTGTGTGTGTGAGAGAGAGAGAGAGAGAGAGAGAGAGAGTATATGTATGCTTTTTAAATATATGGTATGTTAGTATTTTTTAATTCTTGAGCAGTAAGCTTCCTTTTTTTTCTCGATTTTCACTGCACAGTATTGAGGAAGATTGCTGACATTTACTAAAATGCTCCACCACTGCCAGGAAGTGACTCAAGGTGAAATTTTACTATGAGTACTGCTGGTTTGATTTTATAGGTTTCATTCTCCCAGATTGATTACTGTACCAAAGCTAAAAGTCCCAGTCTGTTCTACTATTTATCCAAATCTTATGGAGATGAGAAGAGATGGATTCATGCTTTTCAAAAAGATGCTTGCACAAAATGAAACGCAAACAGGTTCGTCAAAAAATTGAACTCATATGGTCGATTTCATTCCCAACAACCTTATTCATTACGTCACACGCCTCCTCGGAATTGTAAATTAAACGTATCATGAATGGGTAGGGCTTACAAAACTATCAAAAATATATTTACTCTTTATAATCTGTCAATGTAACTGTCTCGAAAATACAACCGTTGTAATAGTTTTATTTCTCCAATTTACAGATGCTTGTTCAGCCAATATCAAGAACCAAAACTTCGTTTTCATTATTCAGAATTACATCCTTTCCATTATAAGGCAACTGTCATCAACCCTGTCATCCATGATAAGAACACACAGAATGCCTCCACTATATAGGATTAAGACCTTCTCAAGAACGGTTCGTGAAGTTTTAGTTCTGAAAGTTTGAAAACTGTGGAGTCCCTGGTTCATTGGCATTACTCTCAGGTCCAATTTAATCAAAAGTGGTGGGACCTGTTGCGGTGCAATCAATTAGCCAAATAGATTTGTTTAAGCATTATTAGTTTTGGATAGGAATACTTAGAAAATATCTGTAGAAAAAATATTTGAATTAGAAATGCATGAAAACCTATAATTGCAAGAAAGTTATTTGAGTAACAGAAGAATATTTGAAAGTGTATATATGTTTGCAAACGTTTGTTTATTATAATCGAAACGGAAAAGTTACATTCTCCAACCACCAACTTCCACCTTCTGTGGTAGCTGTCCGAGCGCAGATGTGGGTACTTTTACATAGAGTAGAGGTCAATAGCTGACCTTGGTTTGAAACAAAAAGCCAAAGTAAATTTAGGGTTTTCATTGTAGATTTTTCGACGAGAGACAGTACATGATTTATTTTAAGGCTCTCATCAATTTTAGGAGACCCCCAAAAAGTGGGCCAGGATAGACTTTCATAAAATTTACACACTTTCTTTCAATAAGGAACAAGTGGAAAGCAAACTAAAAAGGTTGTCTTATTAATTCTATAATAAATGTAGAAAACGTAAAAAATGCATGTTCATTCATTTCTGTTATTACAGTAGATCAATTAACGGGCTTTTTTTCGAATTTCGAGTACTGACAACACAGCACTTAAAACCATAGGATTGTGTATCAACTATAAGAATAGTTACTAGAGTCTATATTTTTTTTCAAAAGATTACTTTCACAATTATCACTTAAAATACAAATCACTTTCATTAGTTAATTGAAACCATATAATTTTTAATAGAATACCGAGTTGGCTTTAAATAATCCAATGTTTAATATGGCGCGACTTAAAAATAACCAACCATCCAACGAACTACT
>OY757924.1:27064381-27234381 GCA_963585895.1 Sepioteuthis lessoniana
AATGGGTGCTAGGAGGCTGTACAGCTGCTGTTTTGTGGAATATGGCACACACACACACACACACACACACACACACACACACACACACACACACACACACACACACACATATAAATATATATATATATATATATATATATATATATATATATATATATTCTAAAAACTAAGAATCCCTCCATTTTTCGTATGACTCCTATGAAAGTGGAGACAGAGAAGTCGGACAAAACATGTGAAACAATTAGTAAAGAGATAAAAATAAGATGAGAATCTAATTTCTTTTAGCTTTTATACTGCTCTATTTTTCAGTATTTGGGCAGTTTTATTTTATTAAATGCTCTTTTTGGTAATTTTTATCTGTTTACCCCCCCCCATATATATATATATATATATATATATATATATATATATATATATATATATATATATGGAAGGAGACAGAACGTATCATAGACAGACAGACAGACAGAGACAGAGACAGACTGAAAATTAATTGTTGCTCTAAGTTTGTTCACTCGAGAAAAATACTATGCAATGTGTACTTTGATTTCTAAACTCCTTTCAACTCTGTTCTTTGATTACGTTTTTCGGTGAATAGAAACAAACGTATTTTTGTCAGAAGATTCTAGTGAAATTTGCAGATTGAATTAAAGTTACATACGAATAGCCTGGAAACAGAAAATTTGCATAAATCATTTAACTTTTGTTCTCATCGTTTACTGTATTTTTATAGAAAATATTAAGAATTTGTTTTTCATCTCTAAACGTAAAAAATTAATACTTTAACCGATTTTTGGACTCTACTGTTAAGTTCAAAATGCTGCCAAAATAGTTTTCTTGGATTATTTTCTTCAAGAGTATTTGTATTATGTGAATTTTCATTTAAGTTACTTTTTAGGCTTTTTTATGTGAGTAAAAACCCCGAAGCAGATTTCCACTTGTTTTACTCACTTGTTTATGCATGTTTTCTTCGGGCAAATATCCCTCTGCTTCATTCAAATTCCAAACCCTAATTCAGTCATTTTCCACTAATCTTGATGATTAAACCCTTTAACTTATTTTCGTAATTTAACTTAATTAACTAAACCTTTAATTAAACAATTAAATATTATGGAAATATAAACAACCCTACAAGTTTTAAACAAGCCATTCCTTCATTTACATCTTTTTTGTTTCAATGTCATTTACTTAAGTACGCACCTTAAATGAATTTTGGAGCTGACAGTAATTGTCAATTTTCTTAAGTTAAATTTATCTCGGAGACTTTGATCTCCTCTTCATTAAATTACACGCGTTCCATTGGCTAATTGTTGATTCTTTGCTGGAAATGCTTAAGTATCACTGCCTTAAAATGCGTGCAGAATGACAAAAATAATTTGGGAGCAGACCTTTGGGGTTTTAAGCTATCTGAATTTTTAATGGAAGAATTCTCATTTAGCAACTTTTTCTTTCATCCTATTTTTGTTCTTTTCTTAAATGTAACGTTAATTCTTACATTCTGTTACACTTCAGAAACATGAAAATAAAATAAAGAATAAGCTATCGAGAAGAATTGAACGCACCACCTCCATACGCAAAAACAAGGACAGAGTCTTATGATTAGGCAATGCAAGCTAATAAACATATGTCATAACATTTATTCATATATCTTTTATAGGTCGTTTTATCAGACGTAATGGTTATTACTTGTCAAAGTTACTTCAATAACTTGTCATAGATATTTGGTGTTTTCTACTCGTCTTAATTAAATCCGCCCTGTCGATACGAACAAAAAATGACACTACATAAGGTGAAGACCTCCCGAAAAAGTTGGTGTTTTAGGTATAATAATAAGCTGTATCTGGTGGTGAGGCTTCACTTCTATTACTTTAATATCCTCTCGGCTCTATTGCAGTATTAATTATTATTATCCCATCTATCGGTCAAATAGATTGATTTGAAATTTGACAGCATTGGGTTGGTTTCTCTGTTTAATGGAATATAAACCTTCATGGTTATTTAATTACAAACCCATCCCTTTTTTACGAATAGAAGTGGTACTATTTAACACATAATTGGGGGATAAGGGGATCCATACCTTTCCCGAAGGTATAAATCCGAAAGAAAACTTAATTGCCCAACTGATGTTCAAACTTGATAATTCTGATGTGACAGTCTAACACGTTAGCCACTACGCCACGTGTACAACTACCTTTTATTGGATAGGAACTTTGTGCAAAAGGCTCGGCAGAAACTCAACAAAAATGTAAATATAAACATACAAGGTTCGCAGTTAATTGACCCAAAGTCTTAAGATAATCCCACGCGATTTGCCTCACTGCTAAAGCAACTAAACAATTTGTTTATGTTGATTTCTATTTCAATGCTTGTTTGTGCATTCTATAATTGTACATCAACAATCATGGTTTGGAACTAAACAATAAACTTCTGGTGTGATTAGAACTTGTAAGATAATCTGACACACCGAATCGGCAGCGAAATGCAATCAGTAGACGTCTTTTAAGTTAATTTAGATTAATCCTTACAAATCGATATCGTATCGTTTGAATTAACGTTGGAATGTTGCTTTACTCGAATTTCTTACATAAAGACGTACTGTTCATGATAGTCATCTTTGTAGGAAATGGACATGGTCATCTAAGTTCAAATCTTGGACTAGTCTTCGAGATTATGCACTAGTGAAAGTCCTGAATACCGATGTTCTCTGTCCATCTAAAGGTAGATAGTTGGATAAACTAGATTTCTTAATCTTGGTAAGTCAACCAGTGTAGGAAAAAGCAAATTTAAAATAGCAGTGCTTCTTTTAAAAGTTGACCTTTAGTTACATCTTAGTCGTATAGGTGTGGTAAGTATGAATACCTTGGGAAAGGTATGAATCTAATCATTCTCCCTCCAGCTATGGGTAAATAGTTGGGCAGACTAGGTTCTTCAGCCTTGGTGAGGCAACTAGTCTTGGAGAAGGAAAACTCTTAATTCAAACCTGTTAAACTCCACTTAAGAATTGACCTTGTGTCATATCCAGCCCGAAACGGAGGGGTTGGTAAATATAGGTAAGTATGAATTTTCAATCAAGGATCCAGTTGTTTTATCTTTTGACACTTTTCTTTCATATTTTTCCCCTTTATTATAAGATTCAGGTGGTTTTAATTTCAACATCTATAAAGTATTCAGCTATGATAGAAAAAATTGTATAATTACATATTATTTTAACAGCCACATTATATTAACCAACATTTGTTGGTATTCACTTGTTTAAAGATTTATTGCTCTTGTGTTAGATATTTTATATTCAAATATCTTCGTTCATACTCAAAGTAAAATGATTTCTTTTAAACAATAGCTTTTTTTATAAAAAAGGAAGATATCTGGAGAACAAATTGTCGCTGCAAAACAATAATGGCTTTTTAAAAGTGATGGATCCTGTAAGCGATGATGTTCACAAAGAAACCTTTCTTCACTTTACAAGATATGAAAAAGAAAATTAATGCTCTTGTTTTCGGGCCATTGGCCTAATGATTAGAGTGTTTGCCAATGATATGGAAGACCAGGGTTCAATCTCCGGTCGAGTCATTCCAAAGACTCAAAAAATGGTACTTGATGCCACCTTGCTTAACACTCAGCATTATAAGGTAAGGGTAAATTGGAGCAACTCAGGGAATGGAGTAGTGCCCTCCCCTACACCTCGGTGTTGTAACTACTGAAAAAGGAGCCTTCTAGTCAACCTCTACAAAGGTCACCAACTTTATTTACTATTCATTTTGAGCATCTGTGAATAAAATATCTGTAACAAAAGAAAGCATACAAGAATTTATGATGTAAGACCTGAACAAGCAATCAGCCTTTTTACGATAAATATTAAAATATCTACTGTGTTCCTTCGAATATAATATGAACTTATTATTATTATCATTAGTTTATTTTGGATTTCTAACAATCCTTCACCGAAGTCTTACTCAAATCCTTGTGTAACGGAAAGTATTCTGTGTATTTATGTATTTTATTGCCTCTTTTGGGTGATATATTTTGCTGAGGAGAAGCGTTCTTTCGCTAAGTGCAAGTTTTTTTAAAATTTCATATTGGCTGGCATTTTGTTTTATCCATGACATTTTACTATCATACCCTAGGCCCATGTTTTTACTGTTACAATGGTATTTTAAAATGCAAACTCTTGTCAATTTCTATTTTCAGGTCTTTGTATTTACCTATTTTCTTATGTTCTTTGACTTATATGTTATTATCTGTTGGCATTGATAAATGATTTAGAAAACGTTTTTCTTTTCTACTATATCTGGTGTTTCCTTAACTAATATATCTGGTCTATTGTTCATTATTTTGCCATCAGCTAGAAAATAGAGGCTTTATTTTCTTCGGGTTTTTATTCTGATTTGTACTTTTGATATTTTTCACAGTCCAATATTCCATCATGCCTTTTTTTTTATATTCTTTTAATTATATGATGGAGAAAATGGACACTAAGAGGTTAACTATTCAGTTTTTTGTTCCTACAATCTACATATTGGGTTTGATCTATTTTTATAATGTTTGCTTGATAGTTTCTTCTTGATAGGTTTTGGTTTAAAGTTATTACCAACCTCTCTTCTCTCTGTCTTCAGTCCAGTACTTTTAAGACATTGATTTGTTTTTACTATATCTATCAGCATTTTTAATTTTTTTTGCGTATAGTCAATGGAGGGATTTTTGTTGTCAGGTGCTTTTTAATTGATTTCGACCCTGTGCTTTTACAACGTTCTTTATTTATTTTTTTCCTTTTTTGCTTTATCTTTTATGTCTTTTTCTTTCAGCGTGAGGTTGTGTTATTTGTAAATTTATTAGTTTCTTTATTTATTAAACATTTTTTTTATTTTTTTATCGTGTGTGTTTACTAACTGTAGCATCCAATATATTGTAGAGTCAAAGTATTTCTTTAATCTTGTTGTGGCTATTTTGTCAGTCAGTTTTAATTGGATTAAGCTTTTTTCAAGATTTTCTAACTCGATGTAAAGATGATTTATAACTGTTTTTTTAAAATGCTGAATTTTACAAAATGTTATGCTGTATTTTGTTTGTGAAATAATGCTTAAACTATGCGTTTTAAATGTAAAGGCACGCTTACTCTACTATAAAGCCAATTTGATATTAAGCCTATCCACATGTCAGCGAACAAGGCAGAATGTTTTTGAATATCTTCTATCGAATAATTTAAAAATTCGTAAAGAAAGCCCTAACAGTAGTTTAGAAGAAAAGCCTAGAATGCTACCACAGCCCCCCCCCTCAGAAAGGGAAAAAGGAAAAAAAAAAAAAAAAAAAACCCAACAAAAACGAATTCTCCCCTCCACCCCAGTAGACCGCCACCCCCAAAGCTACCTAAAATATCAGTAGTAAATAAAAGTCCAAACGAAGAAGTAGCATTTGAACTCAGGAGCCGAGTGGAAGAAATATGTCAATATTGGTCAGTATGTCTTTAATTCCAATTTAAAATGCTGAATTTTACAAAATGTTATGCTGTATTTTGTTTGTGAAATAATGCTTAAACTATGCGTTTTAAATGTAAAGGCACGCTTACTCTACTATAAAGCCAATTTGATATTAAGCCTATCCACATGTCAGCGAACAAGGCAGAATGTTTTTGAATATCTTCTATCGAATAATTTAAAAATTCGTAAAGAAAGCCCTAACAGTAGTTTAGAAGAAAAGCCTAGAATGCTACCACAGCCCCCCCCCCTCAGAAAGGGAAAAAGGAAAAAAAAAAAAAAAAAAAAACCCAACAAAAACGAATTCTCCCCTCCACCCCAGTAGACCGCCACCCCCAAAGCTACCTAAAATATCAGTAGTAAATAAAAGTCCAAACGAAGAAGTAGCATTTGAACTCAGGAGCCGAGTGGAAGAAATATGTCAATATTGGTCAGTATGTCTTTAATTCCAATTTAAAATGCTGAATTTTACAAAATGTTATGCTGTATTTTGTTTGTGAAATAATGCTTAAACTATGCGTTTTAAATGTAAAGGCACGCTTACTCTACTATAAAGCCAATTTGATATTAAGCCTATCCACATGTCAGCGAACAAGGCAGAATGTTTTTGAATATCTTCTATCGAATAATTTAAAAATTCGTAAAAGTATAAGTCAGTACTAGTGAAAGTCTTAAGAAAGTACCTTAATGTTGGACTTTAACTAAGTTAAAACTTAAAACAAATTCCCCCACCCTTTTCTTTTTCTATTTTTTTTTTTTTTTTTTTTTTTTAAATGTGCACATGGGAAGCAGCATGATGTACGTAAAGGTATTTGAATAAAACAATGGACGACCAAACTCAATACCCAAATGGGTCCTGGACGTGAGTCTGAAGACTTTTCGCTCAGGATCGACAGTTCGATCGGGGAACTACTGCTGCTCCTCTATAAGAGTGGCTTCTATAGAAGAGAATAAAACAGCCATCGAAAGATAACCATGACCCACACTCAAACCACTTACACAAACCACATCGCTCTTCGCGCGGGTAAAAAAGGGGCGCGTCCTGCTGAGGTTGGAGCCCTGGCCTCGGTGTTCGAAAAATCAGCTACAGAGCTCAAACAATCAAAACTACTAAAATGCAAGCAAACACTACAAATAGCCACATTTAACGTAAGAACCTTAAATAGAATAGGACAACTCCCAGAGCTAATCGCATCGGCCGAAGAACATAAAATAGACATAATATGCATACAAGAACACAGATACACGCACACAGAAGATATCAAATATCACGAAACTGGCAATGGATGGTCGCTCGCCACTGTATCCGCATGGAAAAACTCTGTCAACGCCGCAGTAGGAGGGGTAGGTTTGCTTATAGGACCTAGAGCACTAAAAACGCTTAATAGCATAGAGAAAATACAACCTAGAATGATGGTAGCTACATTTAACGGAAACCCCAGAGCAACAATCTTCTCATGCTACAGCCCCACCAATGTTAGTGAAGAAAATGAAATAGTCACCTTCTACGATGAGTTATCCTCATTAGTGCGTAGCATCCCGAAACACAACATGTTAGTCATTGGCGGAGACATGAATGCACAAATCGGGAAAAACGGAAACAACAAATACAGCCTCCACAACACGTCAAATAGGAATGGGCAACATCTAACAGATTTCATGATAGAAAATAGATTAGCATGCCTCAATACAAACTACCAAAAAAGAGAGGGCAAACTATGGACATACACGTACGCAAACAATACTAAAGCTCAGATAGACTACGTCCTTATAAACAAGAAATGGAAAAATAGTGCATTGAATTGCGAGGCATACTCCTCTTTTGAGGGTGTGTCCACCGATCACCGAATAGTCACGGCGAAAATACGGTTAAGCCTACGAAAAAACGACAAACGAACAGCGACCACCAAACACTATGACTGGGCCCTATTAAACAACAAAGATGTAAGAGATAAATACGTATTAGAATTAAGAAACAGATTTGAAACACTACAAGAAAAGACGGAAAAAAGTACACCAAACGACGAATACGAAAATTTCGTCAATGCACACCTTGAGGCAGCAGCAAAATACATTCCAACAAAAATTAAAACTAAATATAGAGTCCCATGGGAAACTTTAGCGGTGAGAGAAAAACGTGCACTAGTGAAAACAGCCTCCAAAAACTATCGAAAAAACCCAACAAACACAAATGCCTTAAAACTAAAAACGGCACAATATCAATTAGCAGGCATATATATAAAGGAACAGACAGAATACATTCAAAATCAGATAGATAAGATTAGAGACTCGGTGGAAGATAGACAATCTAGAATTGCCTGGCAAACAATAAACGAAGTGAGCAGAAGAAAGAACACGGCCAAAGCAAAACTTAAAGCAGCAAACCAACAAGAAAGAATAAAACTGTGGAAACAGCACTTCGAAAACTTACTTGGAAACCCACCAAAAATAACGCCTGAACCAATCACCAGAATAATTAGCAAACAATTAGACATTAAACTTGGACCGTTCACACAAGAAGAACTCGACTCGGTTCTCAGAAAAATTAAAAATAGGAAAGCTGCAGGACTGGACGAAATTCCCCCGGAAGTATGGAAGACCAGACAATTCGACGACATACTGCTCCGACACTGCAACGCAGTATACAATCAAAATCCGATAGATAGATGGACGAAGGGATGCATACTCCCCTTCCCTAAAAAGGGGGACCTCGGATTAGCCAAAAACTACCGAGGCATAACACTTACATCCATAGCTGCCAAAATCTACAATGCCCTACTACGAAACAGAATAGAACCCAAAATCGACAACATACTTAGAAAAAACCAAAATGGCTTCCGAAGAAATAGATCTACGACCTCACAAATATTAACCATCCGCAGAATCCTTGAAGGTGTACGGGCAAAGAACCTACAAGCGACATTAATATTTGTCGACTTTACCAAGGCTTTCGACTCCATTCACAGAGGAAAGATGGAACAAATCCTACTAGCGTACGGCATACCTAAAGAAACCGTAGCGGCAATAACGATTCTCTATAGAAACACTAAAGTAAAAGTACGATCACCAGATGGAGACACAGAATACTTCGACATAGTAGCAGGAGTACTACAAGGAGACACGCTGGCTCCGTATCTCTTTATCATTTGTCTAGACTACGTACTTAGAACATCGATTGACAAAATCAAAGAGAATGGCTTCGAACTGACGAAGAAAAGAAGCAGAAGATACCCCGCAACAACAATTACCGACGCCGACTACGCCGATGACATAGCGATACTGGCAAATACACCTGACCAAGCCGAAACACTTCTGCATAGTTTGGAACGAGCAGCAGCAAGCATAGGCCTCCATGTTAATGCACATAAAACGGAATATATGTGCTATAACCAAACGGGGGACATCTCCACTCTAGAAGGAACCCCTCTTAAACTAGTAGACAAATTCACGTACCTAGGAAGCAGCGTCGAATCAACCGAAAAGGACATCGAAACGAGATTAACGAAAGCATGGACAGCTATCAATAGGCTATCGACTATATGGAAATCAGACCTAACCGATAAAATGAAACGCAGTTTCTTCCAGGCAGCGGTCACATCGATACTGCTATATGGATGCACTACATGGACGCTAACAAAACGGCTGGAGAAGAAACTAGATGGCAATTACACAAGAATGCTGCGTGCAATCCTCAACAAGTCCTGGCGGCAACACCCAACAAGACACCAACTGTACGGCCACCTGCCCCCTATCACGAAAACTATTCAAGTTAGGCGAACCAGACATGCAGGACATTGCTGGAGAAGCAGAGATGAACTCATAAGAGATGTACTCTTATGGATCCCCACACACGGCCGCGCAAAAGCAGGACGACCAGCACGAACGTACATTCAGCAGCTATGTGAGGATACAGGTTGTTGTCCTGAAGACCTGCCTAGGGCGATGAACGATAGGGAGGAGTGGCGAAAGAGGGTCAGGGATATCCGTGCTGCCAGCACGATATGATGATGATGATGATGATTCTGTTCAAGTTTTCTTTATTTTGGTATGTATAATTTTGATTGCATCTAATATCCAGTTCATTATATTAAAATCTTATGTCACAACTGGTATTGTCTGGGTGTTATTTGCAACAATTTTTTGCATTCAATTCTGTTCTTAATGTGGCTCTTCTATTCTGTTTTATCTTTATTTATAGCGTAATTTAACCCATTCACTTCATTAATTCCTAAATATTCATTGTTTTTATTATATTCTAACTTTGTAATTTCCGGTTTTTATATCTAGGGTAGTGTTTTCAGACTTTACTATCAATCATTTCTTAAGAGTGAATTTTGTATATTTGTCCGGAATAAATTACATTCCTATCTCGTCACCAAATCTTTTTACAATGCTTAGTAGATCTCGTAAGTCATCATCATTTCTACCATATAATTTTAAATCATCCTTGTAGAATAACTTTTTTTTTTTAGTCGTAGCTTTAGTTATATAATTTGTGTTTTTAACTGGGAGATATGTGATTTCATCTTTCCCAAGTGTATTTGTCTGAAAGGGAAAGTAATTGCGCAAATGGAGTGCGAACTTGCTTACTCTGATGAGCCTTTTTAGTCACTACACTCCGGGGACTCTCCGATGTTTTTTATGTTTTGGAAAGGCATGTGATTGATCTGTATTTTTTTGTGTTTGTTTTTTCTTTTGTTTTTTTTAATGTATGTTACTTATTCTGTGAACCAGCCAGACACTTGTTCAGGTTTTCTTTAATAATTTCTGAAATAAGTTTCATCATTAGTTGATGTGTGGAAGATTGACAGTGGAGCAAAAAAAATTCTTATTTTATTTTTTCAAGGTGATTTTAATTTATGTGTGAGTTTGAGTGTATTGATAATCTCTTGCATTGTAATATCTAAATGTCTTTTATATTTTCAGTCCACCGTAAATTCTTAATATATGATTTCTTATGGCTCTACATGGCTCTAATTTTTTCAATTCTTTAGTCGTGGAGCTTTCTTTCACATTTATTGTCACTTTTCCAATTTCTCGATTGAATTTTCTTCGGTCTTCTCGAAATATTTTCCTATGCCTAAAGAATTTAGTTCGTTTTTCATATTTCGCATACGCTGGGCCTTTAGTTGGATTTTTTCACTTCAATTTTTTTTTATTATCGAGGTCTTAACAATTGATGTTATTCATACTTTCTTTCAGATTTTCTCGCTTTCCTAGTTTTCACTTTAACAGCCTTACTCATTTCATTAAATATGGATATTTCATCTCTTTATTTCTCTATGTTTTGCATCCTTTTAGGTCGCTTAAAGTTATTTTTCTTAGGTTTTATGGCTACTAGGCTTATTATAATAGAAATTGCATATATTGTTTCATTTAAAATCATAAGATTTCGTTTTCAGTCTTGTAAAAGATCTTGTATGGCCTAGTTTGCATAAAGTTATTTTGTCGATTTTCATTTTTTGAGACTCTATATCTTTTTAGCGAATTCTCTGATTATGTTTTGTTTTATCTCGTAGGATTTTATCTTGTTTTCTGAGTAGTCTAGTTTCTTTTATTTGAGGTTAAATATTTTCAATTTAATAATTTGTTGTACTCATTTTCTGTTGCAGTAGTTTTCATGCAGTCATATCATGACTGTTTTCATGTATTTTCTGTATCATTATTAAATGCGTTCTTTCAAGAGCTACACTTTGATTTCGTTTGATATCAGCACCTAAATGTTGTTTGATATTATTTTTTTCAGCATCTCTTAAGTGGTTGCTTTTAACGATATATCATCTCACAATCACTAATTTATTGGGATCTAAGTGTTTATCAATACATTTAGTCCTTTCAGGCCAAATATTGTAGGTTCCTAGAGTTGCATTTCTTCCTGGGAGTTTGTTAATTGCATGAAAGAACGTTTATAATATTTCTGTACAATCCGTTTTCAATCATTTTTGTGTTTTTATTTTGTATGGTTTGTAGGGAAGATCTTCGTTGGTCAGGGTTGGTATAATCTCGATTCTGAAAACTACCGTAGTGAATCAAGGATTTTGTTCCAACTACTAATTTTTTTTTATCCCTATCTGATTTATCCTTAAGTGACGTGGTCCTTTTTCATTCGGGGAAGTCCGAGGTGGAGTGTGTTATAAAGTGTAGTTTTCACATACGGTTTTTAGTACATTTCATTCTGACTGTAAAGAAGCTTTTGTTTTATTGACACCATCAGCCAAAAATATTCTGTCAATAAGGATTATCAATAATCCAAAATCAGAGAATGTACGTTATGTTATAAATTATGACATGGATATATGCAATTTGAATTCAAGGGATTAGGACGTACTCTCTGAAAGTTTCAAAAGAAAAAGGAAGAAATGTTTACGTGTCCCAACGAATCCCAACATAGTATATCTCACGCTGGAAGTGAAGGGGAAAGGACATTTAACTTTAGCTTAATTTTCTTAAATCTTAATAAATATTAAATGCATTTATTTATTTTTTTCTTGGCTTTTCCTATATTAAAGTAAAAACATTTACACACACAAACATAAAAAATAGGAAAATAATGTCATATATATATATATATATATATATATATATATATATATATATATATATATATGCTGCTACCCAAAAGTTGACATTATTTTCTTTCCGAATGGGTGAAGATTTAGTTCGATTGATAAGATTGATAATTATCCACACACACACACACACACACACACACACACACACACACACACACACACACACACACACACACACACACACACACACACACAATTAAGATAAGTAGAAAGTAATTAAGAGAAAAAAATCTATCATCCTCCGCTTTAAAATAATAACGAAAATAAAATGTCTCAATGGCTATTACGTTAAACTTATTTTTAATGGGTTACTTCTTCATTTCCAGCTTGAAATTTATTTCCTGCCGGAAGTGAAGAAGGAAACCATTAAAATAAGTTAACGAAATAGCCCAGTATCAATTAAAAGAAATAAAGAAAGAAAGGGAATGATAGATAAGTAAGTAAATAGAGAGACACATGCACAAAATAGGATAAGAAAATAAACAATTAAAATAGATAAATACATAAATCAATCTTAGTTGTCTGAGGAAGCTTGATAATTTTTAACATTCGGGGTTTTTGGACTATTGCATTCATCTTTATGGTGCTATTCATTACAGCCTTTTTCAGGTGTTTTTTTTGTCGTACGCGGGAGCCTGAAATGAACTACCAATTAAGATAATAGCCCAAAACACCCAAATGATATAATTAAATGCAAAAGAAAAAATGTACAAAAATTTGTTGATGCTCATAAGTTTAATTTATTTTCTTTGCGATGGGGCAGTGTTTTGCTTCAATTAATAAACTTAATATTTACTCCCTCTTTCTCTCTTACACACACACACACACACACACACACACGCACTCAAAATTTTGAAACTAAAAACAAAGCAATTTTAAGTAAATAAAAAATCAATCATTCTAACGATTGTAAATAACAACAAAATAATTGAAATGTATTTATTTATTCATTTATATATTCATTTAATCCTTAATTCCGAAAAATAAAATATCCATTGTTAAGATGTTTTTTTCAGTATTAGAATAAATAAGAACCTTATACATTTATAGCCTTTACGTATGATTAACAGCATTAGTAAAAGCAAATTAGAATATTAATGAACAAACTTATAATGACAATAATAAACCAAATACTTATGCTAAAAAAATGATTTTGAATGGTATTTTTCAATAAAGAAACTATAAAAAAATAAATTCATAGATTGAATATTGAAAAGAAAAAAAAAACATGAAAATGTTAATAAATTTCTGTCATATTGCAACCGTTTATTAGTTTAAACGACTAGTTATATTTCATATTTCAAATATGGAATAATCATGAATGATAAAATGAGAAATAAATTACGAATAACATTTATTTAATTATTTATTTAATAACCTACTTTTTTTTAAAATGATAACGTAACTTTATTTGGAATTCATAATATACAAAAATTAAATATTTAACAAATTTCCCGAATAAAATTTGAATTAATAGTCAAATAACATTATCAGTAAAAGCAAAAAAAAAAACAACAAAAAGACAAAAAGCAAAAAAAAAAATCAAACAATCAAAAGAAGACAAACAAAAACAAACACAAAAACCAACCAAAAAAAACAAAAAAAACAAAACAAAAAGGATAAGACCATGATTAATAAATTTATAATGCAAAAAATGATTATAATAATAATGCAAATAATGATTATGCTTGTGAATTAAATTTGGATAAAATTTTAGGATTAAAAACGACACTAAATTTACATATTAAATATTAAAACAATTTTTATAGATTAGATTCATAAAATTTTACTTTACAATTACTCAACATGAACTATGAATTTATCGAATTGCATAAAAAGATCAATGATGATATTTACTATTGATATATGCATACACTTTTTAAAAGTACAATGGATATTTACATTAAAATCTGCAAGATTAAGAAACATTCTAAGTTTTTTCGGAGCTTCGATAAATACGTCACACATCCTCAATTTCTCTTGTTCTTAAGCTTGTTGATGTTGTTGTTGTTGTTGTTGTTGTTTTCTTCTTCTTCTTCTTCTTCTTCTTCTTCTTCTTCTTCTTAGTTTTTCACATCAGTGTTAGCTGATGGTTTTCAGTGGAGTTTGAGTGACTCGTTATTATTATTATTATTATTATTATTATTATTATTATTATTATTATTATTATTATTCCTTTAGATGTTTTCATATCAGTGTCAGCTGATGGTTTTTCACTGGAGTTTGAGTGAAAGCAAGTCTCCTTAAGTCTCCAGGACTCGTCTCAGGATTCTGGCCGTTCTTAGCAGTGCTGTCATTTGGATAGTCTCTACCCGTCCGCCAACTTCCAAATCCTCCAGGCCTTTTAATAATCCTTTAGTTATTGTGCCTAAGGCACCAATCACAATTGACACTATCGTTACTTTCATGTTCCACAGTTTTTTTTAATTCTCTAGCAAGGTTGAGGTACTTATTCTTCTTTTCACTTTTCTTTCAGATTTATTCTGTGGTCCGCCGGGACAGCAAAGTCGACAATTTTACAGGTTATCTTATTATTCACTCATTAGAGCTTTTCACATCAGCCGATGGTTTTTCACTGGAGTCTGAGTGACAGCAAGTCTCCTTGCGACATTTTCAGTCCAACGTTGGCTGGTGGTCTTTCACTTGAGTCTGGGCTCCTTTGGTCTCCAAACGTGTCTTAGCATTTTAGACGTTTTCAACAATAATGTAGTGTGGATGGCCTCGATTTTTCCTCTAATTTTCTATTCCCACTGGTTTTTTCCAAGCTTTTGGGGATCGTTTCGAGCCCAACAACTACAACTGATATCACCATCCTCAGATTTTTGTGTTGTGCTGGCAGGGTATATTTATATATCAATTTTTCCTGTTTCTTTCTGTGGTCGATCGGAACGGCAAAATCATAAGACGGTGAATTATCTTGATTATGTTCTGGCCGGAATTAGTCTCATTTTCTTGGATGTATTCAGGTTTGTGCATAATATATTTGGTCGTATGTTCACATTTCAATCACTTGCATGATTCCAAGTGGATCACCTTTCCCGTCCAGTTATACTAAGTCTTATACTCTTTTCTCTATTGCTTGCTACATTCCATATTTGATTAATCATTTCATCTTTTTCTTCACATAACCTGCACTTGCCATTCTATTGTTTTATCAACTTTCGTTTTAACATAATTGATTATTATTGCCGTGTTTTATGCTGCAATTAAACGGGTTTCTATTTCTCTTGTTAGATTTCCCTTTCTTAGCCATTCCCATTTCTTTTTTAGCCAATATTGCTAGTTCGTTCTACCAGTCTTTAAAATATCAATGCTGTTATTAGCAACCGTAAAAAATTCTTTGCTCTTTTTAATGCAGTCCTAATGTAATTGTGTTGATGCATTAATGCAATCCTCAATGCCGCCCTGTTCTCTTCAGCCTCCTTTTCCTTTTACATACAGTCTATGTCATCTTTCAAATGTAAGGCCTATGCACAGCATAGTCATCACTCTTCTTATCCTTTGGTCATTTATGAGTTTCTCTTTTGTCCATTTGATGAATGCCTCCCTAGTATCTTTCTAGGGGACCTGCTCAGATACCAATACCTTTGATAAGATTTCTGCAACAAAGCTTGTTGCGGAAAATTTTCTCGTTATTTTGAGGTAATCTTTTTTTTACTCATCCAATATTTCAAATTATTTTTAATTTTCCTTCTCTCCAATTTTTTAAAATGCTATCCTGATTTGATATTCCTACCACTGTTTGTATTTTCCTACATTTCATTATTTTCTAGGCACATTTTACAATGTCAAATTCCATTCCAATATACCAGCTGTATTTGATATCGTACATGTTCATAAGGTGATCATTCTTTTCTTGTGATTTTGTTAATTGGAAACCTTCAGTGAATTTCCAAAGTATGTAGTTGAATGGAATCATTGCTTTAATGAATGATTGTGGCGAAGGTGAATCTCCCTTGAAGATGCTTCTGAATTTTAACCTCTGCTAGGGTTTGCCCGCCCGGTATCAATTCTACCCTCTTGTTTTCCATGGCATTCGTAACAAAGTTTAGTATTTCGTCGGATATTTTATACATTCTCAGTATTCAATATTATCGAAATTTTCAGGCCCATATTATTGGTCCTTTTATAGTCATCCATTCTATGACTACATTTTTTCTCCTGGTTTCACTTCATTGAGAATGTTCCGATCTCTATATAGTCAGTCATTGGTAGCTTTTGTTCTCCGATGGCGACTATTTTGTCTTTCCAGAAAATTCATAATTAACAGATTTTTTTCCTTATCTTTACAGTGAAGATTTTCTTCATAATAGATAAACACGTTATCGGTCTATAGTTTTTGTAGATCTTTCCTTGGGAAGAGCCAGTACAGCTTTTTCAGGGTAGTCATCTATTTGGATATGTTTACTTCTTGTATGTATTTACTCAGTTGCAAGACAAGTCTGTGTCGGGTGGATTTTAAAATCAGTATCCATGTATTCCATTGTGGCCTGGCGTCTTCCAGTTTTGTTTGGTTTGGTTTTATGGCATATCATACATTGTTGGTTATTTAATGTAAAATCTGGTTTTTACATATATATATTAGATATATGATTTGTAAACATATTTTGTAGATACACACAGGTTTATGATCAAATAGTTCTATTTCTAAAAATTTAGCGTGTCAAACTTAGATGGTTCCATGTATTGCTATGTATCACTAACAATTCAATTAAACATCAATCATTTGTTTACACACAGTTTAATTATCAAAGATTTCATTTGACCCATAGATAGGACCCTATTAGATGCTACCACTCCTGCCCAGAAGGGAACTAGAGTGATGGCAAAGAAGGGGTACTCCGCATTCCTAAAGCTCAAACATTACTGGCTCCTCACAATCAGACTGTTTAGTGTCATATCCAGGATACTCATTGAGGGACTCTTACCCTTCTGCAGAGATACAGTCGGGGTATTCTACGGCCTCAGGCGACAGGGCAATCCACTTTGTTATTTCTTTGAGTGTTCCTCTTAACGAGTCCGGGTATACGTTCGCCTCGGGGCATTTTCCGAGTTCTTCAAATTCTTTTTACATTTTATTCATCCATTCATCCTTTCTGCAATTTTCTTTCAATTTCTATATATTGCTCTCAGATTGTTTCGTCTCCTTTACATTTGGTTGTTGATTTGTCCACATGCATTCTTCACTGATTTTGGTAGAATTTTATTCATTTCTGACGGTTCTATTGAACTTCAAATTAGTTACACCGTACCGGTATCTTTTGGGTCTCCCTTATTTCTCCAATATCTTTTGATTTATTCCTTCCATTTTGGTATTTTCAGACTTATCTGTTTTCTTAAACAAAATTTTCGTTGGTTTCCTCTGAGTTTTATCTTCCTTAGCTATTTCGTTTGTTGTCGCAGCTTCTTTATTTATCCTTCTATCTTCATCTTCCATCCTCGTTTTGTACTTCTGTTTGCATTTCTTCATGGATGCCTTTTTATCACCGACTAGCTTTGCTCCTGCATAGATTAACTTGTTCAATTCGGTAATGTTGTCTGTTGGGATAAATTTCAGAATTTGATTTCCTTTTACGGTAATTACCTTGATGTTTTTCAGTTTTGGTTCCTTAGGTATGATTATCTAGTCTTCTTTTCTGTCATGATTTTCTTCTTTAATTGTACATTTTTCTGTTTTCTCGCCTTAAAATTGATGTTGTGGTTAGGTGATGATTTTCAGTATCAAGTATCTCAACTCATTTGCAAAGCTCTTTTTAACTATATTTCTCAGTAGTAGCCTGTTCGCCTATTTCTAGAATTTCAAGGTCAGAAAACTAGTCACCATTTAAACTCAACCTGTCTCGGTAATGAAGTGTTTATCTTAGATTAAATTTAGTGAATTCTGCCCAGATCTCCAACATTCATTTCCTATTTCTTCTTTGCGTATGATTTCTTTTAAAATAACAATGAATGACATTTTTTAGGTTTTCTCCTGTTCATTTTTTCCCGTGGGTATCTCAGGTGATTTCTTGCTTTGGCCTTTGCTTGTGTATCTGAATTAAGAACAGGCAACATTGGAAGCACGCTCTTCAAGTTCCCTATATTGGCTATGAAAGGACTACCTATCGATAATGACACTCAGATCTCCCTTTTGATTTGTCTTTGCATTTATAATTTTTCTTGCGTTGTATAGTGTGTCTATTCTAATGAGTAAAGTCTTTACCAATGGTTCGGGCGATCAGGGTCCAATTGCTGGTCGTCATACCAAAAACTCAAAAAATGGTAATTGATGCCGCCTTGCTTCACACTCAGCATTTTAAGGTCAGGACCTAGGGTAAATTGGAGCAATGCAGGAAATGGAGTACCGCCCTCCTCTACTCCTCTGTTTAGTAGCTATTGAAAAGGGAGCCCTCGGGTCACATTCGACTTAGATCGCCAAATTGGCCTCGTGGGTAGAGTGTTCGCCAATGTTCCGGGAGACTGGGGTTCAATCCTAGGTCATACTAAAGAGTTTAAAAATTGTACTTGATACCTCCTTGCTTAACACTCAGCTATATAAGGTACGTATCAAGTGTAAAGTGAAGCAATCCAGGGAAAGGAGTAGCACCCTCCGCTACGAGTTGGTGTAATAGCTATTGAAAAGGGAACCTTCTGGTCGCCCTTTACTATGGTCGCCAACTTAGTGGCGTGATTATTATCTATGCTCCTGTCACAAATGTGACCTGATACATATATATTTTATATACTCTTTTAAACTCACTAGGTTTCATTTAGTTTATGTCCAACGGTTTCTTTTTAAAATTGTTAGTGTGTAAAAGTTCATTTGTTACTCAAGCTTTCTGTAGATTGGCTCATGAATGATATTAATGTGTAGTTGCTTAAAGACGAGTTGTTTGGGGAGATTCCTCAATGCCCAGTCTTTGCTCACCAACTGATTGCATAACTCCCAATTATTATCATTATTATTGGACATTTTTTGAAGATTTCAAATGTAAACCTAGATCTTTCAGAAAACATGTGTTTGAATATTTTTAACGTTGAATGGGTGAAAAATCGTTGAGAATAGTTGGCTTGATAAAGTAACTACCACTGGGGAAAGTGGAATCAAGAATTTGCTTGACTGAAAAATCGATATTCAAAATCACAAACATTTACATGGATTCAACTAAGAAAAACATCATGTTTACAATTACAGCTTCAAAAACTAATTATTATTATGAATAGTTTTTACATACTTGTATAATTTCAATAACTTAAAGTATTCTTATCTGGTACTAATAATTTGATGTTTATATATTTTAGAAGTTTAGAGATTTCCAGTTTTGTTTTATATGTTAACAAGATTTTCAGGACTTTCAACCACATCAAATTATTGACTTTTAGTTTAGCCTATAGTGTACATATGATGACTATAAAATTACTTTCTAATAATATTTGGAACATTTGCCTTTTGAGTAACATTGTAAGTGAGTGGTCATAGAATGTGAATAGATAAGTTATTAAAAAAATCAAGCAGCTGGAATGAAGGTAATTTGACAAAGTTCATAATTTTGTTAAGGAGGCTAAGTATAAAAAATATATATTTTATCTAGTTCCTTCGACTGAAAACAACAATAAAGCGAAATTTGCCTAGATCCCCAGACTCGATTGGCTATATAAATGGTTGAGGACTCTAGTCTAGTGACGCTTCCGACTTAAGGAAGAAGTGAGGTTTTGGAATTTTCTGATCCCATATAAAAGAAATTATTTTTTATTATCTCTCTTAGATGTCTGGGGGATAAGACGGAGATAAATGAACGAGAAACGATTAAATCATTCAAAGATATGACTTAACTAGAAAAATCCACCCCGAATATAATGTACGTTATACATTTCCACAAAATTACAGGGTCGAAAAAACTGAACGGAGGGAATAAAACATCAGGGGTCCTACATTTTAGGCCAGTAGGGTTTTTGCGTTTTCCTTTCCCCATTACACAATCAACCTACATCAATATAGCAGACAGAGGTGACTATACTACCTTTACCATCAATCAACAGACTTTACATCTACAAGCCAGATTTTCGAACCATTAAACTATGTAATTTTAAGTGTTTTCTTTCACTTAGTGAACTACAATTAAGTTATAAGATCTCTCTGCGCTTTTACTTGGTAGAACAATTGACTAATATTAAAGACAATACCGAAACAATGAGTGCAGTCATGCTGCTTAGAAATGGACAGCAAAGAAACATCTTTCACCTTGAATTGTCTAAAACTTGAGAGTAGTTAACAATGACATAATGGAAATCTTACATGAGTCTGCGAGCAATTCTTTCTTTTTATTTATTTAACATCGCTAGTAAGGATACAGGTCCTGACTTAAGGATTCTATAACGTTCATTAAGAACTCAAAATTCAACCACTTAACAATATTTGGAAATACTATGGAAATCCGACTCCAGAATAATAATAAAAAAAGATTTATTGGAATTAAAATCATAAAATATTTTATTGTCAATTAAAAAAAAACTTTCTAGAAATAAAATGAACATCAATTTAAGTTGGAAATCTTATATGTCTCTTAGTATAACTCACATTAACATATTCTAATTATATTATTTCCTCTATTTGAGAATAAGGCTGTTGTTTGAAAATTCAAATTCTGAATGTACAATCACTTGATGTTACTAGATAGCATAATATGATTGAGAAATATTAAACTTTCCATTCACAAAGGCGTCAATGAAGAGTATATAAAAACAAACAATAAATTCAAATAAATATTTTTTAGTACCAGAAGATGGAAGAACTTGATAAAAGCCATGGCTTTTATAATTCACCCTCTATTCAGCTTTTTATGTCTTTGAAATTTTGGGACTTTCAGCATAATATGATGAACTTCATGATTATACCAGGTTGACAAATGTTTGTTGTAAATACATTTTGTTTAAATAGATTTCTTTTGCTTTTTACAAAATAGAATTGTTATTGGTCGGCTTCTTGTTTAGTTTTAAAGCATCTTAACTCTTTAAACTAACTTTATACTGAAATCAATTTGACTCTTATGGCATCCAAGTATAAATAGTTCAAAAGAGAATATTTATTCAATAAAACTAGTAAACATTTAGCACTTAATTGCAATACCAATGCATTACCAAAATTTACAATCACGTCCTACAAAGTAAGTAATCTGAAATCATGCTTAATACATGTAATTAATACACAATTATGTAGTTTTAAGAATTTATCTGTAATACGAATAATTTGAAAGCATTTATTTAATTTCATGTAATTTTTCTTGTAAATAATCCTATATTTGCACTCGTTTATATACTTCCATACGTTCATATCAAATACTAATTATTTCATTAAGAAATCATAAAACCTTTTAAAGGGGAGAGTCAGAAAAGAAGGTTTTCCAAAATTTTGAAATACACTGCAAGTAAAAACTTATTATCTAAGATATATATATATATATATATATATATATATATATATATATATATATATATATATATATTTACTAATCTGATATCTACCAGCATTCACGGTACCAGAAAAAACAAAAAAAAACCCCGCCAGGAACAAGAGATAAAAGTATCTCGAATCACCACCCGGGGGAAAAAGAAAAAATCATTGGTCAAAAAGAAAGAAAAGGCCAACCTCGTCTGACCCCTTGAAAAAAATCAAGGGATATGCAGTCAGTTGTTCAAAAGAAAACTAAAACCTTCCGCGAATCCTGCAATGCTACAATTACAAAAGTGCTCAACACAAGTGGAGCCAATTATAAAATTAACTTAAATCGCGAGTCGAAAATCTTCCACTAAATTTTCACCTTATCGGATCATCAGGAAGCCTAACTTCGACTAATTCTAAAGGAAAAATCGCCGTCTTTTATTCACCAAAAACTCACCTAGCTTAGAATTTGCATAACAAAAAAAACAAAAAAAAATTAAAAAAATTAAATAAATCAATAAAAAACCTTACTTTTATTATAAAAGTAAGGCTTTTTATTGATTTATTTGTTTATTTTTTTATTTTTATTTTAGGCTTCCTGATGATCCGATAAGGTGAAACTTTAGTAGAAGATCTTCAACTCGCGATTTAAGTTATATATATATATATATATATATATATATATATATATATATATCAAAATGATTAGGTCAACGAAAATATTTGTATTTTTTTACAATTTATTTATTTATTTTGTTCTTACATACGTATATCTATGTGTTTCATCAGAGAACACATATGGCACAAAGCCTTGTTAATGGGGTATCCAATGAGATTTGAACTCACTCGTGGTTGTAGTTTGAGCTCTTTTCTGTTGGATATGTTTTTTTTGTTAATGAATGTTAGCCCTTCTTTTTTTTATAGTGTGTTTCTGCTAGTCTACTTTACCCCTCATTTATTTTTGATATTTAATACTTTGTGTGTGTGCGTGTGTGTGAGTGTGTGTGTGTTGGAGTGGTTTCGGATTTAACTTATGATTATTTTTTCTCTGTGTATGTGTGCATGTGTGATTGAGAAGTTTTTTGTATATATATATATATATATATGTGTGTGTGTGTGTGTGTGTGTGTGTGTGTGTGTGTGTGTGTGTGTGTGTGTGTGTTTCCATTTGTGTGTGAGTGTACGATTTATCTTTTATTCAACTTTGGTTTAAGTTAATATATTCCTTTACCCGGAGTAGCCCGTAGTCATTTGTTTGATATATTGGCATTATTTTAAATTACCCCGACTACATTGGTATAGATGCTTCGATACATTTAATTTTATGTTTTCTTCTATTTTGATATTACTCCTGTGAAGTGAAGTCCGAGTATTAAGGGCCTGCGTTGACCCTATGAATATTTCTTTGCATTTGCTACATACAATTATGTTGACTACGTTTTTTGTGTTACAGTTAAAGTCATTAACTATTTTGAAGTTCTTTCCAGATTTTTAAAGGTGTAAGTAAAGTAAAGTTGGCGACCATAGTCGAGGTTGACCCGAAGGCACATTTTTCGATAGTTACTACACCAAGGTGTAGGGGAGGACGCTACTCCTTTCCCAGGATTTCTCCACTTTACCCTTGATCCGTACTTTATAATGCTGAGTGTTAAGCAAGGAGGCATCAAGTACCATTTTTAAAGTCTTTGGTATGACTCGACCTGGGATTGAATCCAAGTCTCCCGTGACATTGGAGAACACTCTAACCATTACACTAATGTCCGGTACTTTAAAGGTGTAGGATTTACCTTCTATAATTATATCACATATTTTGCATCATTTATTATCGCATTTTGTAACCCCTTGTGTTGTGTTTTCTCCGAATGTAGAAGAGGTGAGTATTCTTTTAAGATATTTGTGTTGTCTCTGGCTTTTAATGATTTTTGTTATGTCAAGTATTTCTTTGATTTGACATTGTTTTCAAATTCTTCTAGATTTTTCCTTATTTCTGTAAATAGTTTTTGGCTGTTTTTGTTGTATGTTGCGATGTATGCGAGGGATTAATCGTTGTTTTTTTCCAGTTTTCCTAATTCTATTTGTGGTGCTTTTTCTGTTAATTCCAACCCTTTATTTATTAGTGTTGTCGGCCATCCTCTTTGGTTTAGTTTTTCAAGGCGAGTTTTTTTTAGGTTTTTATCCGTGTTCATTGTGTGTATTCTATGTGCTAGAGTGTAAGGAATGGGTGTTACACTTTTTTTTTTGTGGTGGTGGCTTTTGAAGTGGATGTATTGTTGGGTGTTTCTTGGTTTGTGGTAGATATCTGCGATGGTTTGGCTATTTACGTTTTTTTTTTTAAGGATGTCAAAAATTGAAATTCTTTTGAACTGTGTTCCATAGTAAATTTTATTTCGGGGTGTACGTTTTGTAGTAGGTTGTGTAAATCGTTGATGTCTTCCGTTGGTCATTTCCAGTATATTTGGTCTTTATTTAACTTGTGTGTATATAAGTTTATGATTTTCGGTTTAATGTCACTTTCGATTTTATATTGTTTTTTTTTTCCTATGGCTTGTTTTGTCTAAAAAATGGTTTCCGTTTTTATTTCTTAAAAAATAGTAGTTTTTGTTTGCATTTTCTGTATAAAATTTTATTGTGTTGTCGTTTATAGGGTGGGTTTTATTGTATAAGAATTGGTTTGTTTTGTTTTTCCTGGATTCGTATGCGTAGTAGTTTGACCAATTTTAATGTGTGCAATAGGTTATAAAAAAAGAACATAAGCAAACAGACAAGAAACCCAAAACACAATACAAGGACAGAAGATATAATCCCCACGTACAAACAACATATAAAAGAAAAATTATCGCTCCGAAATACCAGATACATAGAAACTGGTTACAACCACCGAGAACAATCAACTCCCCCAGTAACCCCCCCAAAAAAAAACACTTTCCAAATGAAAAACATAAAAACGAATCCCCTTATAAATTGGTCTTGAAGAGCTGCGTAAACACACACACACACACACACACACACACACACACACACACATATATATATATATTTATATAAATATATATATATATTAATCATTTTGAATGGTACATATTAAATTTCATATGTAAATGTGCATTGGCCTTGATAACAGAAACGCCTGACGCTTCTTATCTTCACTCTGTATTTGATTACATAATGCAGGGATTCCACATAATTGCATACATAGTGATCAATAACTTGAGAAAGATTCTTTCACTTGCATATCTCTCGGGTATGGCATTATATCAACCTTCTTCAAGCCAACAATAGGACCTTCTCAAATTAACCATCTAAAATCCTTTTCGGTAGGTCTTACTCTTCTGCAATTGATGCAGTCGACCTATTTTGAGGTGTCTTATAGGTCACTGATTGGTAATAAATTGACGGAAGACGAAGATGATTAATTCTATCTCAGCCTAAGCCTCTGTAGTTGTAGTCTTTTACTCGAGATTTTAAATTTTATGCAAACCGAATATAAAATTGGCTTATATATCATAAATAGTTGTTTTTATTCACTATAATTGGAAATGAAATCGTGCATCTCAATGTTACTTTTTGTAAGGTGAAACATTCAAATCCCTTTAAATATATCCCACTTGATCGCACAATATATTAAAAATATATCATTCTGAAGAAATGTCACAATACTTTCAATTTACTTTTGAAATTGTCACGTCTCCCAATTCTTCTCCTTTGCACACCTCTTCATTTTCACTTACGAATGTTCTTTGCAAAAAAAAAAAAAAATTAAATTACTACGCATTTCTAGTTTCCCATTTCAAATATTTATGTTTTTTTTCTTTTTCAGGTATTATTCAATGGCTCCATCCGACACGCAGTATTAAAAATAAACACTAGACGTATGAAAAGAAGTCAAAGTCTTAAACAAGACAAGAATGTTCCGATTTATTTTAATCCAGGGAATATCACGTTCCTAAACTCCGAGTACGTGACATAGACTTTAAAAGGGATAACACATGAAGCAATAAGGGAAATACTGTATCTCGGAAAACTTCTTTTTAAATTGTATCAACAGGATATTTGTATCTGATCTAAGAGAGAAAAACGACTCCATTTACAACAGATATATATTAATATAAGTGTGAGATGAAGACTAAAGTAGTTACTTGAATTGTGATATGATGCTGTGAGATAAAATATTTTCTGATTATTTCACAAACTATACCAGCAAATTTCATGTTAAATTTCAGTGGGAATTATTTGAGATAAGGAAGTTTATTCTTATGATTTATTCCAATGGCTTCATTGATATTGTTATAATTACAGGCTAGATAAAGACAATTGTTCAAACGACTAAGCTTTTTGGAAAATATTGTCTGATTTTATTATAAACTATTTACATTTTCTTATAACATATTTTTTGATAGTATTTGCATAAAAATAACCCCATTCCTAATGATTAAATTATACTTTCTGTTAATTTTCTGTCACTCCTTTCAAAATTTGATTTTGAAAAGTATATGAATGTTTTATATTCAATCTTGGACATACTTTTCTATTGTACCCCCATAAATAACCTCGTTAATCGATGGAAAAATGCTTAGATCTTAAGAGATTATATTTTAAATGATTTAAACACTGTTTGAATTCATTAATTTAAGTATAAAAGTGTATTCTAAAGTCGTATATTATTTTCCAAACAATCAAATATTTGGTTTATTTCTGCAACAATCAATGGATTTAATATTGATAGAATTTAGTCGATGAATAATTTGTCTAGTATCTTCTCCATTTTTGTTTCCTTAGTTACGGCTATTATGCTCTTTTAATTTTTTTCGTATGCACTTACCCAACCCCTGCGCCCTGGGTAGGATGAAACACAGGTTCAATTTTAAATGGTGTTCAGCTGGTTTGAATTAAGAGTCTTACTTCTCGTACATTGGTTGCTTTATTATGTGTAAAGATTTAAGTTTTCCCTACTATTTACTCATCACTGGGCGATGTTATTTAAAAATTCACCATCTGCGTAACACAAGGTCAGTTTGTAAGTGAATTACAGCTTCTTAGAATTCAGAGTTTTTCTTCTCAAACTAGTATTCACATCAAGGCTAAATAATCCAGACTACTCACCCATGGCTAGAAGAGGTTTGTGGTCAGAGGACTTTGTGATGGATAGTAGCTTCGAACAGCTTGGATGAGTGCAAGATTTTCAGAAAATGACACTTCTCTTGGCTGTGTCGAATTTTCGTTTATCCTTTGGTTTCCGTAAAAGCAAGTAGGTTCCCGACTTCTTTCCGAATGCAAAATATTTCTCTAATCACTTGTACTTTTATTGTTTTATCGTCGTTAATCAAAATGCAATTGATTTTTTAAGCAAAAGGGAGAAATAAAGAGATAGGTTGACAATTAAATAGTTATCCTCTCTCGCCTCAGATACCGACTAGAATTTTTTATGCAAGGGGTAGGTATCACCAAACTATTTAAAAAATCCTTCATCTAAATTTTACAACTATTCTGCTTGAACTTTAAAGGGTGGTTGCTATGCTCTCTGAAATTTATAATTCCTACTACACTGTGTCTCGAGCGACCCCTGATTAGTTTATTTATTTAAACCAAATAAAACTACCAAATCCCAAACATAATCTAACAAGGATTTTAACTTGTTTCTCAGAATCAGTTTCTTACCCAAAACATTAGAACCAATAAATTTTGATTGACCATAACACGTTTGGTGTCCTTTTTGGATTTCATACTCAAAGCTAAAGTTTTGTTGATTAGAATTAGACTTATTCATATATATATATATATATATATATATATATATATATATATATATGTATATATATATATATATATATATATATATATATATATATATATTTCAAACTGTACTATTTAACTGAATGTCTTGTTATTTTCTCCAATTTTCTGAAGTCATGAAGTGCAGTATAACAATATTCCATGAATGAATGAACAAGCGATATTTTATCACAGAAATTCAGATTAGGAAAGGAAGTCCGATGAGAGGAAGGGGTTCGATCTATGTATAAAAATTAGGCTATCAGTCTATATGATTCATATAATAATAATAATAACAACGACAACAACAGCAGCAACAACAACAACAACAATAATAATAATACTAATCCTTGATCACTGGATTATTATTATTATTATTATTATTATTATTATTACTGTTGTTGTTGTTGTTGTTAGAAATTTGAAAAACCACAATTGAAAATTAAAAGAAATAGAACATAACAAGGATGGGGATGTTTGTTCATTAATTCATATTTATAGTTAAACGTGATCCAAATCAAGAATTCCTATTTCTATTCAAATTTCACGCCATCGTGTATCCACTCGTTTTTATCATTTTCAGCTAATTCCATTTACTTTGCCAGAATGCACAAGTCATGTGACCCTAAGGAGACGCGTACTAAGTCTAATGTTATCGTCATTGAAAATGGAATCGGTGACCCGAATTATTTTGGATCCCTTAAAACTAAGTTATTCTAATCATAGTGATGACAGTTTTTCTAATGGAATACTTTGGAAGATATTTTGATTTTCATTATTTAATTTAACGATGAGACAGTATTTGATCGAGAGAAAAACAAATGTAAAAAAACAACAACATCAAAATGATTAAATGGACACTTAAAATTTAATAGTTCTTGTTTGAAGTTGCGAAATGAAAATATATACCAACTGAAAATATTATACTAAAGTCAATAAACTTATATTGACTTTAACATATTTTGGGGTAGTAGTATGTTAAATAAATCTGATAAATATTTTTATGAGAAAGAATAAAAGCTTAAACGTTGCATATAGAATGAATTAAAGGAAAAATTCCGAATTATCATAAATAAAACTGTAATTATCAGACGCTACAAATTGGAAAGTCTATATGATCTTAATAGATGTAGTAAAATGATAGGCGTGTTTAGAGTTGCGCAATTTTCAAATAACATTATATATTTGTTTTTGATTATATCGCAATAGTGATAAAGATTGAATTAAATATTAAAGTTGTGTGAAATCTAGCTTAAGTAAAGTTAGCAACCTTAGTCGAGGGTGACCAAAGGCTCCCTTTTCAATAGCTACTACACCGGCGTGTAGGGGAGGGTGATACTCCCGGATTCCTCCACTTTCTCCTTGATCCTTACCTTATAAAGCTGAGTGTTAAGCAAGGTGGCACCAAGTATCATATTTTAAGCCTTTGGTATATCTCGACCTTGAATTGAACCTAGGTCTCCTGGACCATTGGCTAACATTAGGCAAACGGGCGAAGGGAAATTCCCGTCGGATTTTTTTTTAAATCACAGGAAGTAGTTTGATCAAATTTAGATTATTTCATCACGGAGTATTATACAATGAGGATATCATTTACATGAAATAATCCACAAAGGTTGAATTACTATTTGACAAATAAACCAAAACACACACACACACACACACACACACACACACACACACACACACACACACACACACACACACACACACACACACACACACACAGAGACACACACACACACACGTATATATATATATATATATATATATATATATATATCTATATATCCTTGATAAAAAAGAACTCAATATATATATATATATATATATATATATATATATATTGAGTTCTTCTTTATTAAGGAAAATACATAGATTTACCTGCACAGAAACCATAAGGAACAAAGTCTGTGCATATTTAAGGACACTTCACTCTCGATAAGCCATACGAGCCTAATAAATAGGAACAAATCGATAGAAAGATCTGAAGAACGGATTACACATATAATGTTTATAATTCTGACGTTCACTTAAAGTGAACATCAGAGTAATAGACGTAATATGAGTAATTCTTTTTTGTAAGCATACAAACGCATTTTCGCAATTATGCCCTGAAAGGCATGGATCCAACTGTTCCTCGCTAGTACTGTCCAGACTAGCTTCTTAAGTAACCAGGCTTGGAGAAAGTAAAAAAAATCATCTGAGCCAGGGGGCAACTTCCCCACCATCACAGACGCAGGTTTAGCAGCTACCCTAAGATCATGAAAGGCATGAAACATTTACATTCTATGATATCTTGCATTTCTTGTTGTATATCCTCGTTTCCTTACCCATCAAAATTTCCTACAGAAATGAAGCATTTTTATGCGTTTAAATTAAGAACCTGAGTGGTTAACCAACAAAAGAATTCTAAACTTTCCATTCAGATAATTTGGGTTTGATAGCAATTTACTATAAACTTTAGCTGATCGACCTACGAGTAGTTGATAATTCCATCGGAAGTCTCTTGTACAAATGATTCCAGATCCAGTCTGACTTGATCAAGCCTTCCTCGTACTTTCCTCATAAACTGCATTATTACTTTTTAAGCATGAGTCTGGTCATTTTTTTTTCAAGTAAATTGGCGTCGGTCAAAACGTTATTTTTTCAGTCGTCAATTGAATAATTAAAAGAGGAATCAAATTTTCCTAATTCCATCTGACAATAAAAAGAGAACAAACTTCCAGGAAAACCAATATATATATATATATATATAATCCTACAAAATGACGAGATAGAAGACTGAATAACTGCAGTTGGTATTACAATTGTCTTTTTCAACGCTGAGACACACTGATAATTTTGTTCTGGGCAAAGGAGTAGAGTGTTTGCCAAGGGCCCGAGAGACCGGGGTTCAGTCCCGGGTCGAATCATACCAAAGGCTTAAAAAATGGTACTTGATTCCACCTTGCTTCACACTCAGCTTTATAAGGTAAGCGTAAAGTGGAGTAATACAGCGAATGGAGGAGCGCCCTCCCCTACACTTCGGTGTTGAAGCTATTGAAAGGGGAGCTTCGGGTCACCCTCGACTAAGGTCGCCAACTTTACTTTATTAGTCGTATATGAACCGGTGATGACGTTATGTAATTATGTTGTAGCATGTTTTTAAATGTTTCAAATTTCAGTTAGAAAATATATCTTTCTAACTCTTAATGCATTCTAATAACATTACGACACATATAACAAACAGATCAATTACAGATTTTTTCAACGTTCCAAAAGTATCCAGTTATATTTTAGAATTGCTTGGATGAGGAAAAGGAAATCGTTACCCAAAAAATATATAATTTTAACACCAACTTCAGTTTCTCAAGTTTATATATATATATATATATATTTAGAGAGAGAGAGAGAGAGAGAGAGAGAGAAAGAGAGAGAGTGAAAGATAAATAAAGGGAGACTGAGCCAGATACAGAGAGAGAGAGATACTGTGAAACAGAGAGAGGAAGTGTAGTATTTGAACATGAGTGAGTTAACTACATAGAGAGGTTTGGTTCAGGTTATTTTTAACGATATATCAACTATTTTTTCCAAGCCGAAATTTTATCCACATAAATTGCACCCACATATTTTCATGTAATTTAATCTAATACGCATTATTCTTAAACATATCTATTTGACTCAAAGATGGGAACCTTGATTAAAGCGAATCTATAAAACAGGGTAAAGAAGAAGTAATCCACTCTTCCCAGAACTCTAGAAGTAGAATTTTACCACCAGGTGCAGTTTCATGTCATATTTAAGGCATCATTTTGATGGATTTTATATCCATTTGCAAGAGATATGTTCTTTGTATTTTAAAAGTCATCGACAAGATTTTAGATTAATATATGTATGAACAAACTGATCTCTCTCTTTCTCTCTCTCACTATCTCTCTGTATATATATATATATATACCTAGAAATAGACCTACAAAAATCCTATGGTTTAATCCCCCCTATAACATGGAGGTAGTCAATAACTTAGGGAAAGAATTCTTTAAGTTTTTAAAAAGAAATTTCCCCAGTGGGAACCCGCTACATAAGATATTTAATAAGAATTGTGTTAAATTAAGTTATAGTTGCATGCCCAACATCAATGGCATAAGAAATAAGAGTAATATAGCTAAAGTAAGTAAAGAGAAAAATAAGGTGATTGTTAAATGTAATTGTAGGGATAAGGTTAGATGCCCACTGGAAGGCAAATGTAAACAAAAATGTGTGGTGTATAAAGTGGAAGTATATAGTGATCCGGGTAATGATAGAAATAATAAGGTATATTTCGGGTCGACGCAAGGATAATTTAAGACTAGGTACTATAACAATAAAACGAGTTTCTCCCACGAGAATTATCGGCATAGTACCACGTTATCTAGTTATGTGTGGGAGGTCAAGGATAAAAAAGGAATAGATCCAATACTGAAATGGGAAGTGATAAAGAAATGCCATAAATATAAGGCTGGCGATAGGGACTGTTTGCTTTGCATGGAGAAAAAAAATTAGAAATAGCGTCTTGTAAAATTGGGGATATGTTAAACCAAAGGTCGGAGGTTTTGAATTGTTGTAAACACAAAGGGGGTGGCTGCTCTATAATTAGAGATAGGTCTCTGAGTATTTATACCAGAGTTTTTTTTTAATTTTTTATTTATTTATTTATTTATTTATTTTTTAATAAAAGTAATGTTTGTTCATTTTATTTGTTTCTTTTGTTATGTAAATTTTAAGCTAGGTAGATTTTTGGTGAATATAAAAAACGGCGTTTTCTCCTTTATCATTGGTCGGTGTTAGACTCCCTGATGATCCGTTAAGGTAAAACTTTAGTAGAATTCCGACTCGCGATTTAAGTTAATTTTATATATATATATATCATCATCATCATGTCGCGCCGCCTGCGCGGATATCCCTGACCGTCTCTCGCCATTTCTCCCTATCACTCATCGCCTCCGGCAGGTCTTCAGGATTACAACCCGTGTCCTCACATAGCTGCTGTATGTAAGTTCGTGCTGGTCGTCCCACACTTGCACATCCATGAGTGGGGGTCCACAGGAGTACATCGCTTATGAGCTCGTCCTTGCTTCTCCAGCAGTGTCCCGCGTGTCTGGTTCGTCGAACTTGTATAGTTTTTGTGATGGGGGGCAAGTGTCCGTATAGTTGGAGTCTCGTGGGGTGTTGTCGCCAGGACTTGTTTAATACTGCTCTCAACATTCTTGTGTAATTTCCGTCCAGCCTCCTCTCCAGCCGCTTCGTAAGCGTCCATGTGGTGCATCCATATAGCAGTATCGACACAACCGCTGCCTGGAAGAAACTGCGTTTCATTTTATCTGTTAGGTCCGACTTCCATATGATCGAGAGCCTATCGATAGCTGTCCATGCCTTCGTCAGTCGTGTGTCGATGTCCTTGATTAAATAATAAAGACATTTTCTTTATATAAGTTATTCAAGATCCTTTCAAGTTTCCCGATAGGTGTCTCGGTTTCAGGCTGGAATTGGTGGATGAATTTACCAAAATTGTCCCGAGCGCTTTTGGACCATTCGTAGGCCATCATCAGGGGTTGCATGTGGTAAAATCATCCACCAATTCCAACTTGAAACCGAGATACTTATCAGGAAACTTGAAAGGATCTTAATTAAATTATTGTTATGAGACCGAAACTTACCTGCATGATGAACTCTTCCAGCACTATATTACTAGCGTAGTAATATCCTAAAACGGTAGCAGCCGTACAAGAGTACGACTACCAATATTGGACACTACCCTTTGTAACTTTTGTAAATATATCTTTCTTACCTCTAAACCGTGTTCCATGTTTTCCATTCTGTGTACAAATTTTGGGTCCACCCAGTGGCAACGTACGGTTTCAAGAAACGCACACACGCCAAAAGCCTTACCAGTCCCACATCAACAACGACAGAAAGATTAGAGAATTTCGTCCTCACCACATCTGAGGAACCGCTCAATCATAGAGCAGTGTTGAACGAGAAAGTAAACTGGTATCACTAAACCACGACTTCATACAAAAATATATTCGGCTTACCAACATCAGTGACGAACGACCGATTCGACACCTACGGAATATTTAAGATTATTAAAGTCTGTCCAAATAATATAACGGTCAATCAAGTATCGAGAACAATTGCTTACACGAAAAAAAAAAGCCAGTTTGTTCACAAAACAAACTGATAAAACTCAAGCTTTTGAAAAACTATTTACCAAGTTCAGCGAGGCGAGTTTTTCTTTTCCTTTTTAAAAAAAAGAAAGCAAGTTCTCATACAACAAAAGGAAAAAAAAACAAGCTATTTTTTTTTTTTACTTCGGTTTGAAGGATAATTTTTTCTTCTTCCCACCCAACACTTCTAAAAAAAAATCCCCATCGAGGAACAGAAAAAAAACTGCTTACTTGCAAACACTTATGCACATCAACCTGTTGGGCGCCCACCAAGAAATAATTTTTCTTTATTTTATTCCTTGCTAAAACTTTTTTGGCTAACAAAAGAAAACGAAATATGGAGGAAATTTAAAGGACTAAATTTAACGGAACAACGATATTTAGAAAGAAGCTAAACCAGTAAGTACGAGGTGCATACGATAAGTTTCGAATACTTTTTTTCCTACGGGCATTTAAAATTGTCGTTGACTCTTGAAAATTCAGTATGTTATTGCTATACATCTTATGATATGCCTGACCAATATTTATGATTTCATGTTAAAATGAACAGCTACAGTAGGAATTGGAATATACCCTACTAAAGCCTTATTGTCACAGCTGGTTAATTTCAAAAATGCAATCTGGACGCGAGGACATTTTAGAAGAACGATATGCAATAAAAATCTGTTTTAAAATTGGAAAAAAATGCCACAGATACGTATGGAATGCTTCAGACTGCTTCTCGATCATCTTGCATGAATCGAGTATCAGTTTTTGAGTGGCATAAGAGATTCAAGGAAGTCACGGGGTCTGTGAGGGATGATGAGAGGTGTGGGAGGAGTAAGGAAGTCAATACACCAGAGTTGATTGGCCAAAGGGTTAGGGTTAGGGTTACTATGTTGAGGTTTTAAGGGAGTTCAGGAAGAGATTCCTTGGGAAGAGGCCAGCGCTCTTTAAATAGGGTCAGTGGCATTTCCGCTAGGACAATGCACCAGTCCACAACTCCATCCTTGTCATAGACTATTTGACCAAGATGAGCATCAAGAAAGTTCCCCACCCTCCCTATAGTCCAGACCTTGATCCCTGTGATTTTTGGTTGTTCCCTAAGCTCAAAGGTTGTTGTTATGAGACAATTGAGGAGATGAAAGAGGCTGTGACGAAATTCATTGACATGATCATACAAGGGGACTGCCATGGGGCCTTCCAGAAGTTGTTGGAACGGTACAAGAAGTGCATGGCAGCCGGAGGATATTACTTCGAAGGGGAGTTGAGTTTCATGTGTGTACTATCACTAAGAGTGCTCATACGAAAAAAAGTCTGGAAACTTATCGTATGCACCTCGTAGTTTCATTCCTTTATTCTGCAAACAAAAAGAAAATCTGTCTAGATTTGGTGTACCTCCCCATACACGGATTTTCAAAACAACAGTATTTGCTGTAACCTTTTTGCCTTGTTTATCTCCTTTAGTCGAAATATTATAAATGTTTACGAAATATGGAAGAATTACAAAAAACTATCACTCAATTGCTAAAGGCTAACATGGATCAGCAACAAAAATTCGAATTGGTTATTGAGTTACATAAACAACAATTAGAATTCCAACAATTTGCACTGCAGAAAACTGAACAACAGCAGAAACGACTTGAAGAATTTCTCGTAAATTCATTAAATTGCTCAAAAAACTCTGAAAAAGACACAATATTTTCCCAGAGTACAATCTATAACTCGATTGATACATTCGAATACGTACCAGAGAACGACAAAACGTTCCTGGCTTTTTACAGGTGCTATGAAGATATTTTCAACGAAATGTGTGAACAATGGCCTAGTAAAAACAAAAAGGGGGCACGTCTAATATTAAGAAAAGTGGGAACAACTGAACATAATTGGTTCGTAGACTTCATATTATCCAAAAAAAACACAGACTTGAATTTTTCAGAGACTGTTAAGCTCCAATTGGAACTATACGGGCCTAACACAACCTTGTTCCACAAATGTTGGAAATGCCTAAACACAGTCAAGGACAACCAGCAAGATTTTCTAACGTTTGCAGCATCGGTGAACAAGCTCTGTAATGATTTCAAACTAGCCAAGCTGAGAGCCGATGATTTCAAGAGCTTAATATTTGCACAGGGTCTAGTATCAGCAGAAGACGCCGAAGTCAGACGGCAGGTACTGATCAAGCTTGAAAACGAACAAGGACAAGATTCTACCCTGAGAACTATGCTGACCGAAACCGTGGGTAGAGTGACTCGGGATGATCCAGTGCGAGTTGATTGGTGCGTCGACGGGAAGGAATTCAACCTTGGGCGAGTAACTGGTGTGGTCAGCAGAGGGCAGAATACCAATTACGCTTGGGCTTACTCTGCTGGACGATACTCCAGACACCACCATGCCATAGGCGGATGACACATCGACAGATCCAAGTTCGTCTAAGGATGACATTCCTATCGTCCTGCTCAGGAGGAGCCCGCGGCAAAAGAGGCCTACCCGAAATTGCACGGTGTGCAACAGCGTCGATCAGCAGGCAGAGAACGAAATTCCAGCTGCGTTGGAACCTTCCCCACTGGACAGAACTTTGAACGTCACCCGACCGAATGCAGATGACCCCTCAACAGATGGAGGTTCATCAGAGAATGATGTTTGCCGCCCCGCTCAATAGGAGGACTTGGCTGAAGAGGTTCTATACGAGGTGCACTGTTGGCGATCGGAACAAGGAGACAAAATATGAGTGTGGAAACTTTCACCCTCGACACAAGAGTGCATGCCTATGCCGAAGTCCCACTACGCGAAACGTGCCAAATCCGTGCACACAAATGTTGTCCCCAAGCGAACCTGACTGAGATTTGTGATCTGAAGATCAAAGGGACGTGTGTTCATCCACGTTCAAAGGTGCTAAGCTTTGAAAAGTGGGCGGATAACAGACCATCGTGTCTAAAACATACGAGTAATTTGATGCACTTCTCATGCAAATGTCCGAGCGGGAAAAGATATAACATATGAGAGGTGAACATTGGAGGGAAATGTGCGATCTCGGCGATTTATGAAACAGCTACGTGCAAATCAACAACGACGACAACGGAGACAGACGAGAAGAAGAAGAAAGAGAAGACGACGAAGTAAAAGACACGGGCAGAGAGAAACAGATGTGCTCGTTTTGTTTCACCGAGAAAAGTGACACCAATTTCTAACTCTGAAATCTTCGTTTTGTGTACAATTTCCATACATAATTGTTACATTATCTTGGTTTTATAAATAGTTATTAATCATTAACGGTGGGCATTTCTAGTCTTTGTGTTGCAAACCCATAGGAAGCTTGTTCCAACGAACAAAAGACGTTCTGGATAGATTTTGTTATCCCCCATTTGTGGATCTTTAAACACAACGTGAGCAAAGAGAGTTTGGCTTCTTTGTTTAATGGCATATCAACCTTTGTTTGCTATTTAATGGTAAAGTCATTCACCAAAAAGACCAGTATTGGTACTATTTAACTCAAGGAAGTGCATTTGCCCGAAAGTGAACGTGATAGCGCGACTAGATGGTTTGGTTTGGTGGGTTTTATGGCATATCAACCTTTGTAGGTTATTTAACGCTAAATCCATTTTTATGTAAATAATCTGTTTTATTCAAAACAATTCAGTTTAGCATAAGTACACAGTTTAATTGTCAAAAAGATTTATTTCAAACTATTCAAGAAGTTATATGTAACAATTCAGTTAAGTGTAAATACGATTTTAATGTCGAAAAACAGTTTTATTTTAATAATTCAGTTAAGCATAAGCACGCAGTTGAAATGTAAGTACGGTTTAATAGTCAAAAACATTTCTATTTCAAGCTATTCAGTTTACTCAAACAATTCATTTTAGCATAAGAATGCTGTTAGTTCTATTTAACCCATCGATAGGGCCCTATCAGGTGCTACCACTCCGGGCCAGAGTGGACCTGGGAGCGATGGCAATAAAGGCGTACTCTGTATTCAACATAAATACGCAGTTTGAATGTCGAAAAACAGTAAACGCCAGCCACCATTTAGTTCTATTTAACGCATAGATGGGACCCTTATCAGGTGCTACCACTCCGGGCCAGAGTGGACCTGGGAGCGATGGCAATAAAGGGGTACTCCACATTCCCAAAACCTCCAGCATTGCTGGAACCTCACCATCAGATTGTTTAGTGTCAAATCCAGGACTCTCTCAGAGGGGTAAGAACACCACCCCGTTCTTACCCCTCTGAAGAGAAGCAGTCGGTGTATTCTACAGCCCCAGCCGACTGGGCAAGCGCAACTAGAATTCGAATTTGCTTACAACAATTCCATAGTCTATCATTTTAACCATCACACCACGAGGAGACCCCCAGCAAAGAAGGAGTTGATAAACCAAATAGCCGGAAATATATGTGGTAATAACAGAACTAAGTCTACAATCAAGTACCATGACTAAAATAGGACAACACCTAGAACTCGACTGGATTCCACAAAGAATTAAAATGAAAATAAGATGAAAAGTAAAATATTTCCACATTAAACTATTTGCTAAAATATTTAACAAGAAAGATTCAGATAGTCTCTTTGAAAATTTGCTATGAAGATGAAATCAGTCAACGATTTATGCATTAACCCAACTCGTCCGTTAGTAGCAAGATGTGAAACAATCCCGTGTTTCCTTCTAAAAGTGATTAAATTACAGTTTCCCTACAGTTTACCCATAACTTGAAAAAAACAGACTGATCACTGCTTTTTCCGAGGGCAATAGCATAAAGTGAAATATAGCGACGTCCAGGATTTGAACTCTGGTCACTGATTCCATTTCTTACTGTGATAACTGTTACAATAAGCGTATTTACAAATATATGATATAAAAATTAACACATTAGTGTTTGAATCGGAGAAATTCCTTATAACTAGAGTTGAACTAGAATTATATACATTCCCGTTCTTAATTCTCACAGTTTCGTAAAATATAAAATGCAATATAGATGGTTTATAAAAAGGGTTGTCAAACTAAATTGTAAGCACTTGTGTGAATATGCATTCTTCTGTTAGACTCTTCAAATCATTGCAATCATATTATGCATATAGTTATTGAAAATGAGAGAATTTGATTTCTGTTTGCATCTGAATTGTACCGTTAATATATTTAGATATTTTACTTTGGATCAATTATTGAAGTTATTCGTAAGTTGAGTCATCGAATCAGGCTCTTTATCATATAGTTTATTCCCAGTCTCTCACTAGATTTAGATATAACCACTATATAACAAAAGAAGCATGAAAAGTGTTTTATGGACTCTTTTCAATATGATTTGAATTTAAATACATTTGCTAATAAAGACTTTGCACGGTCTCTTGCTTAATTTTACTTTCTTTACTCCGTTTAAAAGCCACAAAGTATTCTCCTTGTGAATAACGTTTACTGATAAGAAATTGATAATTAATTTTCCATTTAGCAGATTCATTTTCTCATTGAAAATTTCAGAAATTATCATATAAATTAAATCACTTATTGTTTTTTCACCAGTGCGGAACAGAAAAATCCCCAACAAAAATGAAAACAATTGAAATTAAAAGCCCTGAAAACTTAAGGAAGAAAAGATAAGAAACTGCTTTAGTTTTGAACCAAATCAATTACGAAGCACGAATTGGAAATTGTCATTATTTCAAATAATAGTTGAATTTATTATTTCTTCACATACTATTTCGTTTTATTTTCTTTCATTTATGTACTCAGATTTATCAATAATTAAAACAAAAGGATGTCCAATGAAAATATTTAAATGTTCATTTGCATTTCTCAATTTTGAATACTTCTGAAGTTGCATTGCTCAATCGATAATTTCATTGATGTGTACTTTCTGCATTTGATTACAAAAATTTGATACCGTATGTTAATTTACAATTCACTCAATCTGAATTCTATTTTTGTACATAGATATCTTGACGTCATTTTTATAAATATGTTCATACTCTAAACATAGTTGTCTTTAAATTAAATCGTGAAAACTTTAAGAGCCCAAGTGTATTTTTCTACGTTGAATTCGTTGTGCATTTCTCTTTGGCTCTAGAGAGCGAACCCAATTAAAGCCAAGATGTAGCATAATGACTCCACAACTCTCGGTGCTCTTGATGGCGAATATATCAAATATTTGTGGGAGAGGTGATATACAGGTGCCAGGTCAAAGATCACAACGGCCGAAGCAAAAGCTTGTGACGTGTGGAAATCAAATTTGTGCTCATGACTTGAATCCGGGTTGTCCCATGAGATTTCGCATACACGAATTCTAGACAGCTGAATACGGGGTTTTTGAAGTGAAGCGGCTCTCGTTGTGGCAAGAAATTGCCTTTTCTCCTTGGATTGGACAAGGTCACATCACGTCTCCTCTATGGAAGAAACTCATGTGATTTTTTTTATGATCAACATATATGTTGTTTCTTTCCACCAAAGGAATCGTGTGACAACCTTATAATCACCTGCAAATGAGACAAAACTTTTAATTTGGATGTTAAAGTTAAGCATGAGATACTAACATAGAGAATTAACATAGAGCATGTTATTTCTTCCATTTTGGCTTATTTGGCCAGCAGCTATGTTTTATAACCAGGAACTATACCGTATTTTCCTCGTAGTTTTATCTATCTATCTATCTATCTATCTATCTATCTATCTATCTATGTGTATCTTATGATATCAAAACATGTGAATATTTGGCACGCGCTCTCAGACATTTTTGCTACTCATTAGTAACGGTAAAACGCTTCTTTGTGGTGTAATGGTTGACAAAGTAGTCTAGCTGGCCAGTTCTACTGAGATGTAAGTTCAATCCTCAAAACGTCTCCCATACTTGTGACCTCGTGCCAGATGTATTCTGCGCTTACTTTTGATGGCTCTTCAAATATCGTAAATCTAATGAGTTACGCTAGTTCATTTTTAGTGAGTTAAATTCTCAATGGGTAGTCAATACTTTTTGCTGTGAGCCACTGAAAGCTAAGCCTTATAACTCACTGACATTAATAATGGTCTGTAAGAATAACTCTTCAAACATTAAACCAGTATATATATATATATATATACATATATATATATATATATATATATATATATATATGTGTGTGTGTAAGATGAGGAGTCAAAGATTATTACCAATCATTAGCATGTTGAAAAAATTCTGTCGAAGCCGAAGCTACGTAAGAGGAAATGCAACACAAAAGACATATGGTGACTGTTATCAGGAAAATGCGCAGGTGTTCAAATGAACGTTGAGAGTGAATTTATGAAGACTTAATGGAAGTTTGTAAGACACGTGGATAGTGAAAATAAATGGTTAATTTCAAAATATTAAAAGACTCAAGAACTAGAGTGTTTACTACACGAGTAGAATTGCTATCAACTGTCAAAATAACATAAACATTTATGACTCTCTCTCTCTCTCTCTCTCTCTCTCTCTCTCTCTCTCAGGAGCATCATTTGCGTTGGTGTTGTATATATAAAAATACTATTTATTTTCATTCACATGGACATATGTATATATATATATATATAATAAGTAAAAAGAAAAGGTAATAAAAAAGACACTTAATTCTAATAAATCTGTCTTTGTCTATTCCTTCCAGAATCACCTGAAGAGTTGACCCCCACTAAAATCTAATAAGTGATGTTCAGAAGCGTCGAAAGAACGTCTGTATATGTTTAGCCAATTTTTTTCAATTATATATCAATTGAAACTCCTTTATGAAGTAAATATTATTTAGACATATGTACGAAAATTTTATTCGTTTTATCCACCTTGTTATCTTCTATTCTTTCTATCATTATTCATTTTGAACAAGAGTCTGTGTTAAATGTTTAAATTTGGAATGATTGGTTGAGTAACATACAGGACAACCGATAACGGCAAAGAGCCTAACAGGTCTTTCCAAATAATAACTAACTCTATTTCTGATTCAGGGCGTTAGCTCTTAGGTTGCGAGGGTGGGGACGAAAGACATTGTTCTCCGAGAGACTTGGCTTTTCTTATCTTCATTAATTTGCGTGTAGTTATCAAGAATCTTGTGTTGGCATTGTCAGTATCCAACACAGCAATCTCGGACTAGAATCTGTGACAGAACGAGGGAACTTTTGGCAGCGTCTCTAAATCCATTTGAATTGTACAGAAAAGATTTTGTCATATAACGGCCCTTCTTCTTTTTATTCACGTTTCCTCCTTTTCTTCCGCACAGCCCTCTTCTCCTCACCACTACCTTGCCCATGAATCACTGATAAGCGACGAGGACATGAGAAGATAGGCGGAGAGAAAGGAGCCCTGTTACTGATATGGGAATCTAAGACATTAAAACTGATTTAAAAACGATGATGTTCGAAGATCCCTACATTTTTTATTGATATAATGTATTTATTTGTTGATTTATTTATTGACTTTCATTTTCGTTTATGCTGGGTTTTTTTATTGATTATTTTTTTTGCTGATGTTTCTATAGATTTAAAAGATTTTTATTTATTTTGTTTGATTGTACTTTCATTTTAATTTACAACTGAATCTGATTTCTTTTCCTTGATCGATTTTCTTTACTTTATGTCCACGTCAAGTATCAAATCCATCTGATATAATTTTTCTTAGTTTTTATTCATTCCTTCTTTCTATCACTATTCATCTTGTCTTAAATATATTCCAGCTTTGAATACGTTTTTGTCATTTCTGATATATTAACAAAACTGTGCATATTACAGTAAAAAGATTAATATATGGAGGAAGAAAAGATGAAAGAACATCATGCTGAGCCAAATATCTAAATGAAAATGAATTGCTTGCGTCGGAAATCTGCCACTGAAATCGTGTTTTACTACCCCTGAAGAGGATTAGAGAATGGTTACTTGAGGTTTTTATGTAGCAGTAAATCAACTAATGACAGATAAGACGCAAACTCATGCTTTTTAATAACTGAAAATTATGACATCTTAATATATTCTGCAATCCATTTACAGACTAATTTAAACTATTCAAATTATAAGTAAATATCAGAGGATAAACACTAACAACAAAAACAAAGAAATATTATGGAAATATCATATCACAAATTAAAAAAAAATATTATGTAGTTTTTGAAGGTGACGGACGATCCGTATCGAAGATATTAGCTCCCAGAAGTGAGCCACGTGAAATACCTAATTTTCACTCACTGTCTCTCTTTCTCTGTCTAATCCTTGCTTCAAAAATCATTCGTATTTGGACTAATTATCGACAGACGAATAATAAAGGTAAAACTGAGAGTACTAGTGTTTCTTAATGTAACAAGGGGAATATCTTGCATCTAGAAAAAAATGGGAAACTACTTTCTTCCCGGTAAACCAAAGTACGATGAAAAATTGACCACCCTTCACAGAAAAGACGGATAAAGAGCCACTCTATGAGAAACCCTCATCCTACATAGCAGTCCAAAGCGGCTATCCATTGAATACTACTCGGATCACAAGGCACACAGTCATTAGTTCTAATGGCTACCACAATACAGAAATAGTTCAGTATCCATAGAAAATTCATTGTTGTAGGGTTGCCTATGTTACATACGCTAACGGTACATTATTTCCCATTATTTTCCGATTGCTCCTCTTCATTTTGAATCATTTTTCTGATTTCCGTGAATGTTTTTAAAGTCCCGTTTTCAACTTAAGATCTCTTTTTATTTGTTCTTTGATTTACTTTTGTTATCTTTTTCTGCAAGATTTTCCTTGTTTTTTTTCAGTATCCCTTCTTTAGTTGTTTAACTAAAATGCTAGAAATTCCAACTAAGAAATGAATTTGGAAAGGACACAGAATCTGATTTTAATAAATTCGATTCATGTAAAATAAAATTCTAGTGATATCCCCTCTAGAAAATCGTGGTAAACATAACAAAACTATCTCTGTGATATGTAATAGGTAGGTGAGTGGCTCTGGATTACAAACTTTATTATAAATGTAGCACTGATATTTATAAGAGTACTTACCAGGTCAACGTATGCATGCAAAAACGGTGAGACCAGTCTCCTTTAGCTTTTCACGTGTGTTTCTCCGTAATCTGACTTTTTTGATCCGGCAGTCAGAAGTAACTGAATTAAAACCATGGAGTAGGTCTTGTAGCTGATATCATTTTTTGTATTTCTCATGTGTTTTCAAAGAATCTAACCATCTAATTTGAATGTAGCTTGCCTTTCAATTAACTCCTATGAACCTTACTATATCCCTTCCGCTTTTCTAAACTTTCTATAAAATTCTCTTTCGTGATTGATATTACACTTTTTCACTGATTCATCGTAAGTAAGTCCAAAGTAACAACTACTCATGAAAATGTTACTGTGATATGGGGATGTAATCTGGTAAATGAATAGGAAAAATGATTTGAGAATGGAGATAAGTGATGAAGAAGAATAGATATGAACAAGTGAACAGAAAGGGAGCTCAGATGTTTAAGAACCAAGAAGGTATTTATTGACATAGATATGAAGAGCTTAGTCTGATATATTTTGAAATGAAATTCTCACATACGAGATGGTTCAATTTGTTTTTTTTTTGGGGGGGGGAGAAAACGCTATTTGAACTAAACTTGCCTCGATACTGGGAGATAAAATGGAAACATGAATGTCAATAACGAGACAAATCAAGCCGAATTTTAACAGTAAACTCTTACCTTTTTGATTTCTCCTTAACGTTTTAAATTTTGGAAAAACCGTAAGTCTAAAAATGAAGACTTGTCATTCATTCTTAAAATATATGTTAAATAACAATATAATTTTTATTGAAATTTTCATCTTTTATTTTCTATAATATTTGACATGTTAAATGCAAAGAGATGACCTTGTATATGCAGATGTTATCTGTATGTTGGTCCGACAGTGAGAAAAAATCGTGCGAGGTCAATAATTTTGACGTAACTAAATACGAGCCAGGAGATTATGTTATTTAACAAAGTCATCTCTAGTAAATAGAACATTTGTAATCTACTTGACGTAGAAAAAAAAGATCAAAATATCACACTGACAAAATATCAGCAGTAACATATACCACTCAAATAAAATAAACATACAAATGATTTTTCTTTATTTTTCTTATAAGAAGTTACATTTAAATACTTACAATTATACATTGGGAATCAGTCGTAAATCAATGAATTTTCCTTGTTGGAAAAACGAAAGACAGGTGAACTGTAGAAAGTCAGACACAGTAATTCTAAAAGTAAATGTTCAGTTAAAAAAGGAAGATAATGACTGAAACTAATTCTGATCGGGATGATCAATGGAATTATTACACTTTATATGGCCATTTTGCATATTTCTGCAAACATTTCCTCAGTTGTATATTCAGAGCCAGTACATAAACAATGTTATTGTTTACTTTAAAAGTGAATACAAATACAAAATAATTGTTGTTTAAACTTGAAGTTAAAATCGAATGAAAATTCAGATACATTATTTTTTAAAATAGCATTTCACATCTTCATAGTTTCAGTAGAAATTCTAATTTTAAATGAGCTGTATCATAATGGGAAAGTTATAAAATAGAAGTGTCAGTCTATGCATTTTGTAAAATCAGTTATTACTTTTGTCCTTTCGCTGTTTTATTTCTTTGTTGACATTTGCCTTCCATATTATTGCCCTTGATTCTTTGCAAATCAACAACTCGCCGGGAAACGAATGTCAATTTCCGCTCTGTCTGACAGTCTGTCTGTCAGTATCCATAATCGGATTACAATTACATTAACAAGTATATTTACAGTCGATAGGTTCCGAATTTTGGAGTACAATAAACTTCATCATTTCACCCTACATCATCGTTATTTCAACTGAAATCGACAGAAGTCGAGAGCCAATCAAGGAAAATGAGGAAGGACACGTCAAATAGAATAGCCAAAAGAATTTCCCAGCACATTATTATCCTTACACCGTACCATTGCTTTTTAATTTTTTCAATAGATTTCCCTTTTATTTCATATAGAGTTTCCTACAAACACATAGGGATTCATTATCTTCGTATCTTACTTCTCGTATCAATCATCTTTTTTGACTAGCAAAGGCATGAAGAATTTCTTGAGTTGTAAATAAACATTGATAATAATAAAGGAAAAACATAAACTCTCAGACCTTGGAAATAAAAAAACAAACAACTTTTCTCTTTCAATGTGTTAAATCAGCATGACATTTGATTATGTATATCACCTTCTATTTTTACAGCTGCAATGTTTCAGATTTACAGCACACACTGTTTTCCATAATCAAAGAGTACATGGTTCTAATATCACTGGAAGACACTTTATATCGCACCGAGTAATTAACGCCAATCTCAAAATACTTGGGTTGAATTTCAATAAGTAATTTGCCGTTCTGAAAGAATTATACTTCAAATTAGAACAGCCAACATTCACTAAAGCTCTTAGCAAAGGCATGCACCCAATTCTGTCGTTAGAATTTAAAATAAGTCGATTGTATTGACTGCAGAGGGGTGTATCGGGTATTACACTAAAATGCATTTGATACTTAGGATCCAGTTCTTGAGCTCTGAATTCTTCAAAGCTTTCCAATTTCATTGCCATTACTTCTAGGTCAACACTAACCCAGAGTGGTTGGACCTGCTATTGGTCACACATATCTGTTTGAAAAATCTTTGTATTAGATATAAATATTTGAAACAATATAACTGTTTGAAAACAAATGGTTGTTAACAAATTGAAAGGGTGTATTTTTAATAGCCATTTGTATTCACAGAATTATATCGTTTCAGATATACACAACCGTCTGCAATTCATTTGCATCACTCTGCAATACTTGATATCATAGGACTATGCGTAAAGAAATGACTATAGTTAATAGATTTTAGTCATCATTACCATTAAGAATTTTAAAAAGAATCAAATTTTGGCATTAAATAAACTATAAGGAGTTGATATGCTATTAGACGAATAAATCAAACTAAACTAAACTATTTTTCTTTTGTTATGTTTAATAGATGAGTCAAGAGAGTCATTTAAAATTATAATGCTAGTCATCTTGAACATCAGGATAACATCTTCATTTAATAAAATTGCGTATATGTTAAAAAAACAACGATTGAGTCTCCGTGGATCATTCAAGAAACGGTAAAGAAAAATTGTAGCTTCATGGGTCGTGAGATATTGTTTTTTGTCATATTGAGAGTTTACTCGAAATACATTCCAAAAGCACCAGCAGAAAAAATGAAATCGCAAGGAACAATGTGCAGCATGCAATCTAACTTAGGCGACAGTAATAATTGTTAATATACGGACAAATAGTGAAAATTAGAATGTGTTGCTTAGTCTCCCCTGAAAATAAGCATTTGACTTACTGTTGTGTTCTGGTTAGTGAACACAAGTAGTAATAATAATAAGACAAACCACGATATGTGAGGAAAATAGTTATATTTACAGGAAAGAGTATTTACAAGAGAGAGATTGTTAGTAATAAGAACATAGGATTAGTGATAGAGTAATGATATACTTCAACAATAGGAACGGCTCTTTTGGTCAGATTCGTTCGCTTATTCTCAGAATGATTTCCGCTACTGCCATACATGACAGATGGAACAGCTCATTATGCTGAAAAGGTAGGTGATACCCAACACTTACTCCCTTATAGCAATCTTCAGACATTGTCACAACGCAAAGTAATACGTAGTTATCTAAGCTCTTTATCCACTACCCAAAGAAAGAAAGAAGTAAAGTGAGAGAGAAAGAGTGAGTGAGAGAGAGAGAGAGAGAGAGAGAGAGAGAGAGGTGGGTAGATAGGGAATATATGTTGCAATTATTCTTTGTATATCTTAATCAAACAATTCTTCTCTCGTATAACGACCAAATCACGACAAAATTAGAACGCTTGAAGAAAATGAAACCTACATATACTTGGGGATCTTGGAGGCTGACACCATCAAACAAGTGCAAATGAAGGACACAATCCGAAAAGAATATCTCAGGAGAACGAGAAAACTACTCGAGACAAAACTCTCCAGCAGAAACCTCATCAAAGGAATAAATACTTGGGCTGTGCCCCTAGTCAGATATTCGGGACCCTTTCTCAAATGGACCAGAGACAATCTTAAATAAATGGACCAAAGAACAAAAAAATAAATACCATGCATTAGGTATTACACCCCAGAGACGACGTTGACAGACTATATGTATCTAGAAAAGAGGTAGGAAAGGACTTGTCAGCATCGAACCCACCCTTGACGCATCGATACAACAGCTCGAAGACTACATAGAAAAACACGAACGAGGACTGATTACAACTATCAGAAACGATACGGACAACACGATAGACGAAAGAATGACAACAACTAGGAAACAAAAATGGGAGGGAAAAAACTCTATGGCCGCTTTAAACGTCTAATAAACAACAACTCACACCAGAAAACCTAGACCTGGCTAAGAAAAGGAAACCTTAAGAGAGAAACGGAATCCCTCCTAATAGCAGGACAAAACAAGGCCATAACAACCAATCATATCAAAACGAGAATTAATAAGACGTAACAAAATAGCAAATGTAAGAGACGAAACGATCAATCCCATAATAATTGAATGCAGCAAATTAGCAGGAGAATAAGACGAGACATAACTAAGTGGGTGAGGTTGTTCACTCGGAAATGTGCAAGAAATTGAAATTTGACCATACGAACAAATGTTATATGCACAACCAGCTTCTATCCTAGAAAATGACAAGCATGAACTCCACTGGCACTTTGCAATACAGACGGATCTCGTAATCTCGGCCAGAAGACCAGGCATTATAATAATCCAAAAAAAAAAAAAAAAGAGAACTTACAAAATTGTGGACTTCGCTGTCCCGGTTGACCACAGAATAAAACTGAGAGAATGTGAAAAGAAGGATAAGTACCTCGACCCTGCAAGGGAATTGAAAAAAATATGGAACATGAAAGTGACAATTATACCACTGGTGATTCGTGCTTATGTTACAGTCACCAAAGGATTATTAAAGGGACTGGAGAACTTGGAGGTAGGCGGAGGAGTGGAGACTATCCCAACTACAACATAGTTGAGAACGGTTAGACTACGGAGAAGAGTCCTGGAGACTTGAGGAGACTTGCTGTCATTCAAATAAAACTGAAAGAATGTGAAAAGAAGGATAAGTACCTGCAAGGGAACTGAAAAAAAACTATGGAACACGAAGATGACAATTATACCAACTGTGACTGGTGCTTTCGGTACAGTAACTGAAGGATTATTAAAAGGCCTCGAGGATTTGGAAGTTGGAGGACGAGTGGAGACCATCCAAATTACACCATTATTTAGAATACTAAGAGTCTTGGAGACTTGAGGAGACTTGCTGTCAATCAAACTTCAATGAAAGACCATCAGCAAAAACTGATGTGAAAAACTCTGAGTAAATAATAATGATAACAACTACAGCATTGATTAGATCTGACAGAATACAGAGAAGATTTCTGGGGTGATTAGGAGACTTGCTGTCACTAAAACTTCTTTAAAAAACCATCAGCTAACACTGATGTGAAAAAGTCTAAAGAAGTAAAATAATAATAATAATAATAATAATAATAATAATAATAATAATTGTAAATAAATAAAATATAATTATCACTTAACTGCTCCTCCTCGTCGAAATTTATGACACCCTTAATACTTTCAAGCATTCACTTCACCAATTTAGAGCAACGTTATTTATCAAAGTGGTTCCCGTTTTCCCGAAACAGAGTCATAGATCATATTTGGTGGATATAATCTTCTGAAATACCTTTTTAAAATTTGTTCACTTAAAATGTTCAATTGGACTTAAATCCGAACTATACGCAAACCATACCTAATCCTCTTTGCTCTGTGATCAGAAGAAATATCACCCTGAAAAATGACTTAATCATGACAAAACCAAATTTCTATTGATGGAATGTGGAAATTTATCTAGGATTCTAATATACGTACATTGATTATTAACGTAATGCTACTTAAAAGGATACGAAAATCCCTATCATGAATGACGTGAGAAATTTTCATGCTTTCTTCAGGTGGTAATCTATTAGATATAAATATCTATTACTGGTGCGCTGAGCTGTCTTACTCAGTGGATTGAAAGGTTAAATTTTTCTGCTGATTAGTTAAAATATTAGGTTGTCAATGGTCGACTCGTGTATATCGTAATTTCTCATGTATTCCATGTAAGATACAAAATATATTGAATACTACTTGTTCTATTGTTGCTAACTTTTGATTGAAAGATGGTAAGATGGTTTAAGGATGTTAATATTTGTAATGTAACAAGCAAAGGATTCAGAAATATGCTCATATACACGAATACAAACGGAAATAAATCAATAAATCCATAGACTTATGTCGTAATGTCATCTACCTACAAAAACACAAGTATTGTTTCAGCTAATCCTCATCTTTAACGGACTTCATAAAATCTTTCTCTTTGAACCAGCTATAGAGAACATTATGTTTGAGTTAACTTTAGAGTCTAAACAAGGCTTTTTGCATTTTACTTTACGTTAATAGACAAGGGGAAAACAGGTATCCTTCTCTTCTTTAACCATTATTGTGGATAAAATGGAGGGACAGACTGGGGTTTCTAACTTTGTTAGGGCAACCAGAATAGGTGAAAGAAAAATTATGAATACAAAATCTGAGGAATCTTATTTCAGAGAACCTGTGCCACACCGGTGAATTATTATTTTGCTTTTAGCTCATCCCAAAAGTCAGGTGTTATCAACAAAACTTATCTGTGTTCATATTGTTAACAGACCTTATACGTCCAGGTCAACAGACACTCCATTATATATATATATATATATATATAAGTAAGTAAGTTGTAAAGTTGGCGAGACCAACCAGCTGGGTCCCTTTTCAATAGCTGCTACACCGATATATATATATATATATATATATATATATATATATATATGTAAGAAACATACTGTAAACTGTGCTTCCTGTTGCTAACTTCTTGAGAAAAATTCACTTCATTTATAGAATAGGCCTTGAAATATATATATATATATATATATATATATATATAGGCAACATTTCTTCGTTAATGCAAATTTCATTGAACATAATAGACATTTTATGCCTACATATTCTCTTTTGGATCCGTTCGAATTCCCGTATTACTTTTATCGTATTCGGGGGGAACTGATTAAGGTATTGTCCATAGTTGTATGTATCCCTAGTACTTTCTGCCCGACTTTGGGCCATCATCAGGGGAGAATCTGTTATAAAACTTATATATTATAATAAGTTTAAAACCTCGAATTTGGTCATTAGAAATAACTCCTCTCCCTCGATTGGGGTGTTGCAAAAAACCAACGTTATATATAAATTTAAATGTCCCCTAGGTGATTGTATCTCTGATAATAATAATATATATGTTGGTTTAACCTCAACTACCCTGTCGAGGAGACTTACAATGCACCTTTCTGACACAAGTTCAATAGCTCAGCATTTAAAAAAACATTCATGCCCAACAACACATCTACGAAAAATTCTCACCGACAACACAACAATACTCGAACATCAAAATAATAAACAAAAACTTCAGATTCTCGAAGCACTACATATTAGAAACCTGCAACCAGCACTTAATAGAATTAATTTTCAAACCAGTGCTAACGTACTTAAATGTCTTTAGCTACTGGCACTATTTACAGAATTACATTTAAAAGCAAGCGCCATAATCTCCAACAGCAAAGACGTCCTTACACAGTAGTAATTTGCTAAAACAAAAGTTACATCACTTCTGTAACAGATTCTCCCCTGATGATGGCAAGTCTGCAAGTATCGCATATGGAAATATTTTTTTCGTTAACCTTGTTGTGATAAACAGGTGAATAGTAAAATTAGAGGTAATTTCAACAGAAGTATAGAATGTCTGCCATCAAGACTCGTTCATTACTCATTAGAAGATATCTTTTTCCTTTTTACTTGCAGTAAAATTTTCCATTTCTGTTCAGACAGTTCAAAAGTTTTATCCACTTGTTCCTCACTGGCTGAGATTATTTTCATTTTATTCAATTTTTAAATTTTTATCATAAGCTGAAAAGCGGAAAAGATGGATTTTTTTTCGAAATAAAAACATAACTTATTCTTCCCTACCTAGGAGGAGTTGCTTTACATTTTGGAAAATCAAAATTTAATTTTCATCATGAAAGCTCGAGATAAAATTCTAAATCAGCTCCTTTTACTCGAAACAAGCAAACAGCATTGACTCACCTTTCACCGATTTCCGACGAAAGCAACCGTTTTCTTTCAACCTTAATCTTTAACAAAAGTATGTACTTAAGAAAAGTGATCAGAAATTGCAGTCTCACCATCAGATTATTCCTTCCGTCGCTTCGTCCATATCACTTTTTTGAAAGAAATATCGATTCCTATTTTGTCAACGTCGGTATTGTTCATTTAAAGAGGAGTCAGGTCGTTAGCATTGCTCGAATTCCATGTAGGGCTGGGTTTTCCCACTACCTAAGTTTTCAACGCATGAGTGATTGTGGAGAATCTTTAATCTATCGAGAAAAAAAGGAGAGTTTTATATATACCATAATTCCTAGAGACGTATTCATGAGGCGGATCCAACAGTGAAAGTTTGGCTTCAATATAGGCGAATACAATATTGAATATTTAGTATTATGCAGGTTTAAGTTACTTCCATAAAGTATCAAATATATTCCCTTTATTGACTAACGTATGAAAATAAGAATTATAGAGATATGCTGTCACTCAGACTCCAGCTAACGATGGTGTAAAAACTCTAAAATAATAATAATAATAATAATAATAATAATAATAATAATAATAATAAAATAACGTTGATGTGGCTAAAAAATGGAAACCTTTAGATAGAAATTGAATTTATTTTAAAAGCTGCTCAAAACGACGCCATAACAACCACTCATATCAAATCAATCATAGATAAGACGCAACAAAACAGTAGATGTAGGTTATGTAATGATAGAGACGAAACGATCAACCACATAATAAGAGAATGCAGCAAATTTGCGCAGAAAGAGTATACGACTAGTCACGACTGGGTGGGCAAGGTGATCCAGTGGGAATTGTGCAAGAAATCTAAATTTGACCATACGAACAAATGGTACAAGTATGTGCACAATCCAAAATTTGTCCTGGAAAATGTGACACAGAAATTCCTCTTGGATCACCTAACCTCATCCAGACGACCAGACCTTATAATAATTAATTAAAAAAAGATATAACTTGCAAAATTGTGGTCTTTGCTGTCCCGGCTGACCACAGGGTAAAATTGAAAGAAAGTGAAAAAAGGATAAGTATCTCGACCTTGTTATAGAACTGAAAAAATGTGGAACATGAAAGTGGCGATTATACCAATTGTAATTGGTGATCTTGGTACAGTCACTGAAGGATTGGTAAAGGGACATGTGGACTAAGAAATAAAAGGATGAGAGGAGGCTACCCAAACTACAGCATAGTTGATAACGTACAAAATGCTGAGAAGAGTCCTGGTGACTTGACGAGAGTTGCTGTCAATCAAACTGAAAGACCATCATCTAATGCTGATGTGAAAAACTTTCAAAGAGTAAATAATAATGGTAATTATTACTGTTATTATTATTGTCTCACGCTTCGACAAAGCATTCGATATATAAAATATTTGCTGAGTTGGGAAAATACACATAAATAGATTGTAAGTTACCTCAGGAACAAATCAATAGAATGAAAAAATAATATCTAAAGGTAAGAAATAATCTGTGCAAAGAAAGTCATCGGTAGTGTGTAAACAATATTTAGTATGTATCATGTCTTAACGGTGCTTGAGTTATTTGAATGCTAGAAGTAATATCAAAAGATTTCTCACAGAAAGAACAGAAATAAATATTAAATGAAGATTTTTTTAAGGTAGTCGGGTTCGATAAAAAAAGGAGAATTTGGGGGCAGAATGTATTAGATAAATAGTATCAATCATGAAACAGAATATCATTTTTACGAAAATTCCATATTCCTACGACCAATACTTCTAGCAAATATAATACATTTAGCTCTAGTCCCAATGAACAAGTTACCGTCGTTGGTAAAACAAAGAACATTTCAAATTCTGACTTCCAAAGAAGGCAAATCTTCACAGGAAAAGCGGTCACAAAACTTTTTCTTCCTAAATCTTACCCAATTTTATCTTTTGTCTAGCTTAGATAAATTTATGAATGTATCATGATGAAAGGAACATACTTCATACTTCACTAAATGCTATTACTATTCATTCGGACAGGACGAAGGAAAAATAGTTGAACAACTAAGTAAGAATGGTGAAATATAAATCGGTGTTTTAGATATGATGTTTATAGGGCTCCCCCGCCCCCACAAAAAAAAGAAAATAAGAGGACGGTGGGCAGCCTTGAGATTGTGACGACATAGCTGTTAAAAGAGTTTCGGTTCAGTTTCTTTGTATAAAGGCATATCAACCATTGTGGGTTATTTAATATCAAAGCCATCGTCATAAAGGTATAGTAGTGCTAATATTTAAGCTGGGGGGATAAGGGGGGTTAGCCCAAAAGTGAATGTAATAACGCGACTGGAGTTCGAACTCACTTACTACGATGTCTCAGTCCAGCACGTCAGCTACCACACCCTTGAAAAAGTTGAAAACTGCCCTGAGTTGAAGAGGAAGGAAAGAGTGTATATGATTGATTGAAGTTGTCAAAACCATAACGCAATTCTAGAAGAAATCAAGTGAGACTTCAAGAGACAAATGCAAGAAACTGAAAAAAATGTGATCTCTTGGCGGCACGAATGTTACATTAAAGGAAACAGTGATAGCAACAGCTCGGAGCAAACACTCTTACGGCTATAATAATGAAAAAATCGCATCGGAATGAAAATTGTGTTGATAAATTCATACTTAACGATTCCGAGTAATTATTTCGCTTGAAAAATCGATGAGAAGAATAGTACATTTGAAAGACTGTCAAAAAATACCAAGGAATGTTCCGAGGCAGGATTAAAACTTGTTGCCACTTTGCTCCTGTTACTCAGATACTGATATGTAAATGGTCAAATGATAATTTTTCGCTTTTGAATTAGAAAAAACCCCACTACTTTTATGTAATATGTTTAGTGTTCAAGTGGCAAAAAACAGTCTTTACTTCGTCTTGCAACTTTTCGTTTGTTTAATCTCGATCAAACAAGAAATTGAGCAAAATGAATCGAAAGAAAGAAAACACGGACACAAACAGAGATTCTGTTTTTCCCTATCTTCTGAAGAAAATGAAACATTTGGAAATAAGCCTCTTGATAATCCAATTATAAAAGCATCAACAAGAAGAAATCATTCAAAATCTCTCCACAGGAAACCCAACGATGAAACCCGTCTATCGGCGCCTAGAGAAGACTTCTGCTTATTCTTCATCTTTTTTTAAATGTCTGATGAAGATTGGTTTACTTGAACCGATGTCATTAACGGCAAACTTCACAGGGGTCATATTACAAACGTTTGGTCTTAGAGAAAGGCTGAAAAGAGACACTCCTTGTGGACTTTGCTTGTGCCTAATATTTGCCAAGAGCCAAACAAACGCTTTCTGTCTTCACGCTCTCTGTCCTAAGAAATATTCACTTGAACGAATTATTATTCCGACCGAGCTCAAAGGGACAGGTGAACGTCATGATGTGATTCTGATTTTATGATAAAGAAAAAAGTAAATGAAAGACGCGAACACACCTCTTCGTTGCAATCCTTTGATGTTCCTCACGATAAGAACTTTTTAAGCTTTTTGTTTATCACGAGTTGGGACGCTCATTTGAAAATCATAAGCTTACAGTACTTTCAATCAGAGAAAAATATCACGCGAAAACAAAAGTACACAATAACTTTCTCTCTTCAATCTATTCATCAAATAAAACTTGTTAACTTATTTCATTTGACAGTTTTTTGTTCGTATTTGTGATATAAAATTACAATGCAGATATATCTTAGTAGTTAGGACATTGGTTAAAATATTACCAGTCGTAGATATTGTTCTTAAATCATATACAGTATTACATCTGACAAAGAAAAATATTATTATTATTATTATTATTATTATTATTATTAGTTACTCCTTGAAAATGTTTTACATCAGATTTAGCTGATGGTTTTTCTCTGGAGTTTGAATGACAGCAAGTCTCCTCACGTCTCCGGGACTCTTTTCCGTTGTCTAATCGTTCTCAACTATGTTGTAGTTTGGATAGTCCGCCTACCTCCAAGTCCTCCAGTCCCTTTAATAATCCTTTGGTGACTGTACCATAAGCACCAATCACCAATGGTATAATTGTCACCTTCATGTTCCATATTTTTTCAATTCCCTAGCAAGGTCGAGGTACTTATCCTTCTTTTCACTTTCCTTCAATTTTATTCTGTGGTCAGCTGGGACAGCAAAGTCCACAAATTTGAAAGTTATTTTTTGTGTTGATTACTATATGGTCTTTTGGCCGATTTTAAGTGATTTGTTTTTATGTCAAAGTCCCATAGGAGTTCATGCGAGTCATTCTCTAGGACAAATTCTGGGGTGTGCATATATACCATATTTCTTTTTTAATTCCCTGGCAAGGTCTAGGTACTTATTCTTCTTTTCACTTTCTTTCAGTTTCATTCTGTGGTCAGCCGGTACAGCAAAGTCCACAATTTTGCACGTTCTCTAATTTTTGGTTGATGACTATAAGGTCTGGTCTTCTGGAAGAGATTGGGTGATCATTTTGTATGTCAAAGTCCCATAGGAGTTTGTGTGTGACAATCTCTAGGACTGTTGATGGGTTGTGCATATACCATTTGTTCGTATGGTCTAATTAAAATTTCATGCACATTATTATTATTATTATTATTATTATTATTATTATTATTATTATTATTACTCACTCTTTTGAGAGTTTTTCACATCAACATTAGCTGATGGTTTCTCACTCGAGTTTGAGTGACGCCAAATCTCCTCAAGTCTCGGGGATGCTTCTCAGTATTCAGGCCGATCTTAAATATGTCGTAGTCTGGATGGTTTCCACTTGTCCTTTTCTTTACAAGTCTTTCGTCTCTTTTCCAATCCATCGGGGATTGTTCCAAGTACACCAATTACAATTGGTCACATTGTCACTTATATGTTCTTTTTTTTTGTCATCTAGAAAGGTCCATATATGTATCTCTCCTTTCGCTTTCTTTTTATTTTACTTTGTCGTCTGCTGGAACGGCAAAGTCCACTATTCGGCAGGTTCTCTAATTCTGTTGACTGTTACGAGGATTGGTCGTTTGGTAGAGATTAGTTTCTATCTTAAAATCCCAGAAAATGTTGTGTCTCATTCTTTAGGAAGGATTCCGTGTTGTGCATATACCACTTGTTATTATGTTCAAATTTCAGTTTGCATAATTCCATGCGGATTACCTTCTCTAACAAATCGTGTCTAGTCTCATATTCTTTTTGCTCTAATTTGTAAAATCTAATTCTCTGTCAAGTGACCGGTGTACTAGATAATGCATATTTTATTATATTCAGCGTAAAGGATGAGATATTGAAAATTTTCAACTCCGTTTTCTTCCAGTCGCTAGCTTTTTAATAGCTCATCTATTCACACGGTGTTACCATTCGTTTACAATGTTACTCGTATATTCAATCATTTTCGTTTTTTCTTATATTCATTCTGGTATCGGGTGCAACATAAATGGATCTGGTATATTGAAAATTTATCAAACATTAATAAGAATGAATGAAAAATCAGTATACAAAGAAACAAAAAATTAAATTGTTTTAAACAATTTAATTTCATAATAATTGGAGAAATATACTGATGTAAGATAATCCAGCTTGGCTTCCAAAAAACCGTTTATGATTTAATTTGTCATAATTCGCATGACACATTTAAATATTTCAGATGAGCCATTGTTTAAAATCCGATGTGCTTTGTCAATATTGAAAATTAATACAATAATATCAGAAACAGTATAGATTATTAAAAGCCATTGCCTCGTTTGAATGAAAACGGAAGTGGTGATTTTTAAGGAATTATCGGTAAAAAAAGAAAACTTGCTGACGATTGTAAGTGATTTCTTTTAAAAGAACTCATGTTTAATTATGTCAGTTGAAGATTATATTGCTTGGTTACTAACCTATTCATAATTCATTATAAGAAGAAAACAAGTGTCATGAAAATGAAAAGTATTGTCATTTTATTTCTTTTAAATGCCATCATGGATAGCCTCAATTTATTTAACGATACAATGAAATTACGTGGCAATAAAGGAATTAGATTATTTTTAACATTGCAAGATATTTTTCTTGTTCATTTTTGTCATTTTAGTGTAATTTTTCCTTTGTTATATAATGCTCAGACCAGGAAGGTGAAGAACAAGATAAAAAATGAAATTTTGTCATTCAAGGTATGAATGAAAGCGGATGGATGCAGGAAGGAGGAAATAACCAATTTTATTTTTGTCACGAAGTTATTATGAATCGTCTGCTGAAAGTATGTGCTTTCAATATAGTCAGTAAGCGGGAAATATGAAGTGAACACATACTTTCCAATCCAATGCACGAAAAATATTGTTTGTGAATTTTAATTCTAAATATTATATATATATATATATATATATATATATGAGTGTGTGTGTGTGTGTGTGTGTGTGTGTGTGTGTGTGTGTGTGTGTGTGTGTGTGTGTGTGTGTGTGTGTGTGTGTGTATAAACAGAAAGATTGGCTGATAGATACACAAACACACACATTTATATAGATATAGATAGATAGGAACACACACACACACACACACACACACACACACACACACACACACACATATATATATATATATATATATAAGGGTGGGTTAGTGGACAATTTTGGATATCAGGATAATCTAGGGACTTTTTTTAATGACAGAAAATTCCTCATGCACTTAAAACTCTCTCTCTCTCTCTCTCTCTCTCTCTCACACACACACACACACAAACACACACACACACACATACACAAACACATACATGAACACATAAATGAGTGTGTGCGTGTGTGTTTAAATCAGACTACTTGTCATTGTTCAAACTGAATAGATGTTTGTTCAGAATAAATTATTCTTGGTGAATGTTAGATTACTCATCTGGAATCAATTACATACCACTTTTCATGTTCCCTGTATCTTAATTAGCAAAAACCTAACTTAACGTTTTGTGATAAACATTATCATAAATAGTTTTAGCTGTAATCTGCGGTGAAATGATGCTTTTCTTGCTATAGTGCAATATACGTGAAAATAAAATTTGATTTGTGATATCGTTTATATGGAGAAGCAAATTTACAGCAAATCACAATAAGCAATAAAAGTTCTGCTGAAGCAGTCTAGCAGACAATATTTTTGAACATCGATATTGAAAATAAATTTTCTTTGAGATGACTTCTGAGAAAATATATTTAAAGAATAATTCTGCAAAACAATAACGGGCTCTCAAAGAGTGTAATAAAAAAGTGTTGAGACGGAAGCTTTTCTTTTTCAATGTAGAAATTTGTCTGGAAGAATCAGTGCCAATTAAAAAAAGTGAATCCAGTTTTGATACTTTTTGAAATGAAATATTTTTGGCAAATCGCCGAAACTCACCGGAGACTATCTCACTGTCACTTTTTCTTGTTTCCTGAACTGGAAATTCATTTTAAATGTAAGAACTGAGTAAATTGAAGACATTAAAAGAAATATTACTGCAGAGTTACACACTAAATCAAAAGAGGATTTCAACTGGTGGTTAGTCTGCCCACTAGAATATCAGGGCTGAATTTGAAGGATGCATTTTGAAAAAATTAATATTTCATTCATTGTTCATTCTTGTGCGCATAAATATAGCTACAATCACGATACTTTTTAATATACCACATATGAATATTTTCTGTATTTCACACTGTGTCTTAGACTGATTATTTAAGGTTTAATGGGTAAAATTTTGTATAACTCTCCAGTCTTCTTCAAAAGTCTGTTATGTTTTGAAATATTAAATCTGGCTTTAAAAGGTATGTAATATCCTTCTTAAAACCGATACATCTTGTATTAACGTGGGTAACTTATTTTCTGAATATTTCAAAGATGCGGTGATCTTTCAATTTATCAAAAGGAAACAAGCAAAAGGTTTAAGTTCATGACACAAGAAGAGGAGTCTATGGCCAAGTTAAACGGGTTTATTGGTGTTTAGAACAAAGTTCAAAAGACATTGCTGAGAACGTATTGTGGCAGGCAACTGATTTGTCTTACATTAGAAACGCATAGATCCAACAAACAAGATTTGATATTTTAGAAATCAAAATACAGCAGCATTATTACGGAGCAAAATCAGTCGAAACATTTTTTTTAAATCTCATTAGTCTGACTTGATCAATCTAAATTCATATAAAACATAAAAATATTCCTCTTTTAAAAGGATTAGATAATTTACATGTGAAGAGTTTAAATAATTTGTTTCATTAAAAAAAAATTCTAATAAGACACAATTATCTATTCTTTCATATTAATAATAAAATCGCAAATTTAATCTTTTCGTGAATAACTTCGTCTAAATTCAATTAATCCATACTATTAAAAGGAATAAAAAATATTAATGTTTTAATGAATTTGTGAGATTTCTTTTTGCAAGAAGCATTAAGATAGGTTCTAAATTTGAAGTAATTATGGATGCGTGCGAGGCTTAACGGTTATCTATGGGGAAAAGGACTCAGCTTTTGAGTTCAAAACCTGAAAGAGGCTGTTTGCATTTCCTCTAGCGTTAATACCATTGAGAAAGGGTTAAATCTTATTATTCAACCACCAGCTATAGCAACATTTTACCTTGTCATAGCAACTTTTAATCTCGGTATATCAACCTGTCTAGAAGACGAAAAACTAACATTAGTTAAAGACTTTGAGAGGAATGATCAACAAGAGGTTATTCCTAAACATGACATGCTATATCAGTTGCGCCAACCACACGATCAAGCTAAGTTGCGGGATCAGTTAGAAAGTTGTAATTGGTACTTTGACAAAGGCTGTTCTTGATAATGTAGAACTCCTTAAGGCTATAGATTTCCAAACGCTGATTTCTGCAATCTATTTTTAAAATATAGAATATTAAAAACCATAAATAATTACAAAATTATTGTCTTTCTTTTAGAAGCTCTGAACTGCGGCTGTTTTGACAAATTACGGATTTTAACCGTGTTTCTTTACAGATATTTCGAGCAATTTCGTGTCTTTTGCGAACAAAAAGAAATGCATTTTTCAGTAGTGAGAATGAAGACAAGGAAACAATTCAGCATATTTAACAGATTCTTAATTTCCTTAATTTCATTATTATAAGTAAACTGAACTTTGAAAGCAAGATTAAAAGAACAAATCAAAAAGAATTGAACAGTACAGAAAGTGTGAGACGAAAGAGAAATAAAACTTAAAACAAAAGAAGTATGTGGCTAAGACATTTCATTCAAGCTAAGCCTTTCCCGGGGAAAGACAAGCTAAAGGTCTCTGCTTCGTAAATAAATGAAGCCAAAAGATATTTGAACGCTACTTCATGTAATATTTTAATTGTGATTTTATAGTATAAAATATGACTAAGATCAAAGGGAAAATTTATATGGATTTAAAAATTTAGCAGTTTTTCTTAGATTAGAAGTATTTTATTGTCTTTGCTGTATCTTATCATAATGATCACTTTTCCCTCTGGTCTTCCTCATATATTCGAATAAAAATTACTATGATTAACCACTCTGTATAATTATTTTTAGATAATGAATAAAAATATATCTCTGATAAATAATTTGAAAATCTTTCAATTTACCAATTGTACAAAGTTAAATCTTAGAATGGGACAAGGCAAAATCAAATACGAAAAATTCAGCCAGAACGAATTTTGCTGCACCAATTATTTAACAAATGAAGGACGATTACTGTAATATATTAAATCGACGAGGTTTCATAGCATCTGTCTGGGCAATGTGAGTACATATGAGTATCCATCACCTGTATTAGTAACATATACCAGGTTGTATTGTGTTACAATATATCAGTGGCAATAAATGGGCCCAGATCTGACCTATTTCAGATAGTGACGTTTTCAAACTCAGCATTCAAAAAGATATATTTTTCGTGCGTTCGAACGCTTACAACAAGTTAGAAGGAAAAAAAGACAAATATTTGACTGTGGAAGTCGCCTTTTAAACGTCTCAAGAACAGATGAAGAGATTGGAAGGAGAAAAATTCTATAATGCCAAACTCTCATGATCTGAATTCAGAATACTGACTTTAACGGTTGAAGATATCTACATTAATTTTGTATCAGTGCCATTGCGAGAGGCAAGTCTTTTCTTTTCTCTCTGCATTCTATACGACCGTCTTATCATGTATAATTCGTCTAATCACTGGCATGACATGATCGTTAACAGAAAGAGGAGTAAAAATTTAGAACTTTTCCATAGTTGCATTACCTACTGAAACAATTCCTTCAAAGTTCCATATTACTAACATGTTTAATCCTAGAAACTGTGTTATATTTTCGTTTTATTACTTTTTTAGCGAAGATAGATCTATATCTTTCTTCAAGTAGTTTCATTTATTTTCTATTCCCATGTTTTTTCTGTCGTTTCTTAGCACAGGTAGCAGCGCTTATTGTATCCCGACTGGATGCCATAAGAATAGGTGTGTCCCGAGTATGACACTGAACTGAATTTAGTGCTGAAGCTCCAGTTCCGGAGCTATGGGTAAGGGCGGGGTCCACTCTATGAGTTAAATAGATCGGTTTTAAAAATTATTGTTTGATAGCAATACTTGATTCGATTTTATTGTGTGGAAACAAATGATTATTATTTGTGGAGAGTTTAAAGATTCACAATATTTGCTTTAATATTAATCTCCAGAAAGTTGAACATATAGAAATGATTCCACAGTTAGTATATTGTTTGGACCAGGCTCTCTCTAATTATTACTCGTTCCCACTGATAACTCACTTTCTGTGCTTGTAACGTTTCAACAACGAAGAGAAAGTGGAAGCGTCAGTGAAGGAGTTCATCGCTGCAAAGATAAGTACAGGTAGCAACGTAGGATCAAATATCTGAAAGAAAGATGATTTTAGATAGTGCAACACGATGGTCACGACTTCGAATGCAGGGTATCTTTTGTTGTAACTTGAACAATAAAGCAAATAAACTACCAAACTACTGAAACTTTTCTGACTCGCCCTAGAGTTATAGATAAATAAAAAATGATCACAACTGAGTACAATGGTATTTTGAAAATATATATAGTTATGACTATAATCAATCTTTAGAAATAAATCAAATTCTTGTATCATATAATCCATAAGGGTCTAATCCCTGGCATACCGTGTCTTATCAATATATGCCGTTCAATAAAGCAAACCAAACCATCTATCTTTTATATTTATGAATTTTTCTTTCCTTTTGCACTTTATTTATGATTTTTTCTAGCTTTCTTTCTTTCTAGTATTTTTCTATTGTCCTTTTTTTATCTCTAGATAATTTAATTCAGTCTTTTATATCCATTCTTAATTCTTTCTTTTTTAATTTCCTATTTCTCTTTTTGATTTAAGCATTTTTCTCTCTGTCATATTTATTCATGCTTCTTTCTTTTTATTAAAATATTTTTCGTTATTTGTTTTCATTACTTTATTATATGTTTATATAATGCCTTTGGTTTTTGTTCGCATTCTTCAAATTAAAGATATTTCCCTTCTTCCTGGAAACAGTTTGTTTTGATAAATAGGAAAATCAGTTAGTAGAAAAAAATAGACATTCTTGTTAAATATTTGACTTACGTCTCTGGTAGATATAAATTCATATTTCATACGCATAAATGAAAATAAATGTGTGGCTGTGTGTATACACTTGCACTTGGCAGACATGTGCACCCGTGTTTAGATGAATGTAGATAAATCCAAATGTATTTTCAAATCGAGTGTATTACTTCAGGACATATCAGTAATTCTTTAAATTCTTAGACATTTCAATAAAACCACCACTGGCAAAATATCCCCCCACCAAAAAAATCAGAAAATCTTACTCGATGTGTTCTAACTGTACCATGAAAATATTAGTTTGAGATTGCTACGTTGAAATTTACTATGAACTAAAATATTGTCTAATTTCTATTTGACCGTTACAGTATTAAGACGATTTTGTCTTTTGTAGGATCTGAATATTCTTCATCTCTTTAGAAGTTAAGGAAATTTTCGGGGTGGGGTTACAGGCTGAATCACAGATCTTGACATAATTCAGATAATCTCTAATTTTTTTTCCTTTTAGATAAAGTGTATTTTACGATAGATTAAACGCAGATACGAGGTGCATACGATAGGTTTCCAGACTTTTTTCGTATGAGCTCTTTTATTTATACTACACATATGAAACTCAAGTCCCCCTCGAAGTAATCTCCTCCAGCAGCAATGCACTTGTTGTGCCCTTACAACAACTTCTGGAAGGCCCCATGGAAGTCCTCTTGTGTGAGCGTGTCAATGACCTTCGTCACAGCCTCTTTCATCTCCTCAATTGTCTCATAATGACAACCTCTGAGCTTAGGGAATAACCAAAAGTCATAGGGAGCAAGGTCTGGACTATAGGGAGGCTGAGGAACTGTTTTGAGGCCAATATTGGTCAAATAGTCTGTGACAAGGATGGAGTTGTGGACTGGTGTATTGTCCCGGTGGAAATGTCACTCACCCGATTTGAAGAGTGCTGGCCTCTTCCGACGGAATCTCTTCTTGAACTCCCTTAAAACATCAACATAGTAACTCTAACCCTAACCCTAACCCTTTGTCCAATCAACTCTAGTGTATTGACTTCCTTACTCCTCCCACACCTCTCATCATACCTAACAGGCTCCCTGCCTTCCTCGAAATCACTTATGCCACTCAAAAACTGATGCTCGATTCATGCAAGATGTTCCAAAAGCAGTCTGAAGTATTCCATACGTTTCTGTGGCATTTTATCGTTCTTCTAAAGTGTCATATTGCATTTTTGAAATTCACCAGCAGTGACCATCAGGCTTTAGTATTACAGTTGCTACTGTAGCTGTACATTTGAACCTGAAATTATAAAAATTGGTCAGTCATCTCATAAGATGTATAGCAATAACATAATGAATTTTCAAGAGTCTACGACAATTTTAAATGCCCATACGAAAAAAGTCTGGAAACTTATCGTAAGCACCTTGTATTTTAAAAATTAATTGAAAGAATATAACTTACATCTAAGCACTTGCTGCGAAATGACTGTGTTTTCTTCCACACGGGTTACTCAAATAAATTTCTTTTCTCTTAGAGAAAGTAAAATGTTGATCAGAAAGACTCCCAAATATCACGAGAACATTTCGAATGAATTCGAACTATTCTAGCTACCTGTCTGTCAGTCTGTCTCTCAACACGTGAATATTATTAGATGTTTATACAATCCATTTTCTTCATTGTGTTAAAAGTATTTAGTTTATTTCGTCATTGTGTAAATGTTGTTATCGTAGGAAATGAAGTAAAAGAGTTTGAATCCTGAACATGACTGAATATTTTCATTTTGTGTTAATGTCATTCAGATCGGTAATAAACTCATTTCTTCTGTACCCACCAATAGAAGCACAGATTGGGGAAATTTAGGCTTAGCTGGACAGTAGGTCAAACAAAAAGAAAATCTTTGAATACAAAACCTTACGTGTACTGACGAAAAGCAGCCTATTATCCAAAAAAACAAATCTGCTAGTCAAGATGAAAGACTTCAGAAGTGGAAAGAAGACTTTAGGAATCTTAATGGAAACCGTCTTGAAATCATAGATAAACATACTGAAGAAATTGTTGATGGCCAACTAGACATCAACCTTGAACTCTTTACGAATGAAGAACTTGTTCTGATAACAGTCAAAAACAGAAAGTCTGCTAAACTCGACGAAATATCACTTGGCATATGGAATACGAAGGAACTCAACGATTTGAAGCAAAACTGCATACTGTTCTTCTCAAAAAAGTTGATTTCGGAAACTTTAAGAACTACAGAGGCATAACTCTGACTGCCATAACTGCCAAGGTTTATTATGTCCTGCTTCTCAATTTAATCCAACTGAAGATATGATAATTCTTTGGAAAAATCAGAACAGTTTTCGGAGAAACCGGTCTACAGCGTTACATATTCAGTCATTTCGTAGAATCATCATTGGAGTATGTGCAAAAGCATCTCTTTTTAAACTGTTTTATTTTTAGATTATTCCAAAGCATATAACACCAAACACAGCGGAAAGATGGAGCGCACATTTCTAGTATATGATCTCCTCAAAGAAATTTTAATGTTATAAAGCACAAAAGGGTCGTAATGCTGACCTGTTAGTGACATTAATTTAATTTATATTGTTGCAGGAGTTTTTTAAAGATATACATTTTCACCATATATATTTATCATCAGAGTAGATAACGACAGACGAATTTCTCTAAATTTAATGAAAGAAAATGGTTTGACACTAAAAAAGCCAAGAAGCAGATGATATCCAACTGTAACTACCACGGATGCAGATAAGCCAGATGATCACAAAAACATGCTTGGAGCAAGTATCAAGAAGCATTGGGCTCTATGTGAACTCGAATGAAACAGATTCCATGTGTTCTAAACAAGAAGCTGTTGAAATTATAGAGCAGTTCATGTCCCCAGGTAGCATTTCTCATCAACAGAAAGTCAATATACGAATAGAAAAGGAATAAACCGATCTATCTGAACGAAACAGGATTCCTCCATGTTTTGCCCTTCTCATTGCGGCAGTATGGTTGCATCACAGGAAATTTAACTTGGAGAAAAAGCTGAGCGGGAATTACTTAAGAATACATTGTATTTTTCTAAATAATTTCTGGAATCGGCCCCCAACAAAACGGCTGCTACATGGCTACTTACTTTCCTTCTAAAAAACATCCATGTGAGATTCACAAGACATGATAGGCACTGCTATAGAAGCAAGGACAGAAGCATTACGACGCTCTCCTGAGAACCTCAACACATACTGACATTAGTGTTGGAAGACCACTAAAAACCTATATACATCAGGTCAGTGCGGACACTAGATGCTGCATTGAGGAACTGCCATGAGTGATGGGCAATAATGACGTAGAGAGAGAGAGAGAGAGAGAGAGAGAGAGAGAGAGAGAGAGAGAGAGAGAGAGAGAGATACCGTGTTTGTGTATGTTTGAAAAGAATCAATACGATTAAAATGATTTGATTATGTTGATGCTCATGGTAATTTTGAAGGTTAAAATAGATTATCATATGTTGACATCAATAAAGACATAAGTTCAAAAATAAGAGACGTACGGCACTACTCAGACTCCATGCACTTACATTATCGAGGTTGAAATTGGTATCATCCCTCACTGCGTTAGATTTTTCTTATGGGTCAGTATATATATATATATATATATATATATATATATATATGTTAATTATAGCTTACAGAACAAATAGGGGAAATAGATATATCTTAACTCATTCTTTATTGAATTTTACTACAGAATTGGATACAACTTGTGTTCAAAGTATCATACTTTTGTTCTTATCCATTTTATCGTTATCCTCAGAAATTTCGCTTTTCCAGAATATTGACGACTCACTTGTTTAAAGGTGTTTTTAGGGTTTCCAATTCTTCAAAATTATTTGGCAAAAGCTCCTCAGGCTTCTGTTAATATTCAATTGTTAAACCTTCATATTTCTTAACATTTTCTGTTCTTAGGCAATTTCAGAAAATTTACATATTTTCAACTTCTCTCAAATTTATTCAGAATTTTGATTGAATACCGTCATCCACTATCTGGCATATCATGTTCTCTTTATCTATAATAAATAGATGTGGTTTTCTGAATTGAGCGATATTTTTGAATTTTATTAACTCGTTGAATTTTTCATATTCACTTCTTTAGGAAAGCAGCTTTCTGCATGGAATGTTGAGTTCTTCAGTAAATTTCGTTGTTTAGTACAGATCATTCTTCATATAGGGATGTTTCAAGTATTGCAACACGCTCTGCAGACCCATATACTATCCAAATGCGTCTGACCCAAAATTAAAGCTCTACATGCCTGACCTTGAGCCAGACTAATCGAAATCAAACTTACAGCCATTATTTATATAACTATTTATATAAAATATTATTATTGTTTAGTTCATTAGCAGCAGAATCTTTACAAGACCAAATGGTCGATATTTGAGTTAGGTCAGATGTCAAAACTTTTTATGTTGGTTTTCTGGGAATGCAGACTTTTTCGAATTGTCACTGCGTTTTACTGATAACATTCATTTATGGCATCAAATACTGAGAGTTTTATACTTTAGTCTGAGAGACAGCAAATCTGAGTTCTCCTGGTTTCTGATTTTACCAGTACTGTGGCTTGGATGGTTTCGATTCTTCTTTTGATCTCCATTTATTCCACTCTTTTTTCTAGGATTTCGGTGTTATTTATTATAACTACAATTGGCATGTCCATCATTTTCATGCTCCATATATTTCTCATCTCTCTTGCAAGATCCGGGTATTTATGTTGTATCATCATCATCATCATCATCATCATCATCATCATGTCGTGCCGCCAGCACGGATATCCTTGACCATCTCTCGCCACTTTTCCCTATCGTTCATCGCCTCCGGCAGGTCTTCTGGGTTACATCCTGTGTCCTCACATAGCTGCAGCCACAATACAATTACACGTATACATACACAAATATACACTTATATGTGGAAACTTTATTAACTGGTTATGACGACTTCAACAAACGAACGAATACATTTCTTTACAAAAATATAAATCTCTCACACATTATTTTCGAAAGGGTGATGTTCTGTTGTGTGTGAGAGATGTGTGGAGACAGGGACAGACTGCTATATTGACCCATAGCATCCCTTCTTTCACATCTAGGTTGGAGTTGCTCAACCGTAGGTCACTGAAGACCCAGCCCTCTGTAAGCTGGTTCTCACTTTGGCATTCCTGTCTCTACTGAGTGACAGCCGCGGGCACCCTGTCTATATTCTTTCTTAACGCCCACTTGCTTCCGCTTTTCTTCGGCTTATTTACACAGGCGCATCTTTTGATTGACGGCTCAGTCGAGGGTCAATATATAACAATTATCCTATCCTTATTTTTCAAAATGTACATCTGTGGACATCTTCCTCACGTCCCTCTTCCTCTCCCTCTCCCTCATACACACATCTTGCAAATAATACTCAAGGACAGCAACCAAAAATACAGAAAGAAATTACTTGAATAACAGCAAAATACAAAAATATTAATTAGAAGACGACCTTTTCACTATGTAACACTTCCCCAGGCTAATTATTATCTAAATTCATTTCATACTATTTTTTGCGCAGTTGATATCCTGACATGTATGCATCAAAGTACAATACAGATGCATCTTTCGTCCTCCAAACACAATAAGAACTTCTGCAATTCCTCATAAATCCACAAAAATCATGGCCCCAAACAATGCATCACAATTCTAAGATATAACAATACATCCAGATATATCACAATCTGACACGTATGCAGTAAACCACCTAAAATAGGCCGCATACAATTTTTTATTAGTAATGTGTTACACATTTTTTTCATTATTAAGTTTCTGATACCGTGCCTATTGATCTGTAAACCCTTGAGGGACATGCTTTACCTCATCACACCCGCGCCGGGTTGCTTTGCAGTTTAATCAGGAACACTCGTGGCTACTAAGATATAGGCACCTCACCTTTTCCAGATTCGTTAGACTTTGACAAATCACGCACGAATCCAAAACATCATCGAGACTGAAAGATTCAGACATCATCCATAAAATGTTGGAGTAGGCCACGCCTTTCTTTCCTTTATTCCATCAACCTGGAACTCCAATCTGAAAATTCTGGCCACCACAAATCCATGGAACGGTGAATTCTTCTATAGGATTACTTCTTACCGTATGCCCCCAAACAATCCGTAACACAACTTGTCCTAATCTCGGGTCAGCCCATGATTCAGTCGAAAACAGAAACTAAAAAAAAAGTATATCCTATTCCACGAAAAGCCAATATTCGAAAAAAAAAAAAAATTAAAATCAATATATTTTTAAAATCTTCATAAACTTAATATTAAATCGCCTGTTAATGGTTTGCGTCAATTTTCATAATATGATTCAGAGAGAAAGAAAGAAAAAGCTAATTTCGCCTTTAAACTCAAATAACTCTTTTTTTTTCACTAATTTTTCAATTATTCAGAATAAATCAAAATATGTTTACAATATGTCCGCAATCAAAGTTGACAAATGTTCAGCTTTTCTTTTTGTTCAATCTATGCATTGTCTATTTTTCGGAAAAGTGTTGTTTTTTCTTCTTCTTTTTTTATGCTGTATTCAACAGTGTTCAAGTTACTTTTCTTCTTTTCTGTTTTTTTTTCTTCTTTGTCTTTTTCCATTTACTTGTCGTCCTCTCTCTTTTCTTATCAATAAATTGCTCATTCCCTATTTTTTTAACCTTATATCTGCTTCTCTCTGTCTTTACTTTAATATAATAACTACGGGTTCATGCACCCCCCTTAATTCAATTTCTAACAAGTATTTCCATAAATAAAGCATGGTTTGTTAATCAAACTTTTTCAATAATATTCTTTCTTCTTTCAGCAAGTATCTCTGCAAAAGCATGGCTCGTATCCAGCTATCATTTCTTCTTATCCACCTGTTCCGAATACGACAATGCAACACTAGTTTCTTGCTTACTTCCGAAGATGAGTTGATATATCCCGGGGATTCTTTCCTAAGCAACCCAAACCTTTTACTGTCTTTTTCAATTGTTAACGGAGTACTTTATTTATTATATCCATTCGGCCAACCACATTTCCCCCTCAAGAACAATCCAAAACCGAGTCCACAAATTTTTCGGCACATCAACGACATCGCCAAGATTTCACACATATACTTCCTTATCCTCTTCAACACAACGGTCCGGTCCTCAAAATTCTCAAACCCATTCCAGAGAGACCTTCACAACTCAATCTGGCGACTAACCAGTTAGTATTTCAATAAAATCTCAAACCGTTTCTTAGGGGAGGCTTCAAATAACACTTCCCATTTCTACAACTTTTCCAAACTCCAAAAGTATATTAGCATTCTCCAGACAATTTCATTGATGCCCCAAAATCCTTTCAGATCTCGGATTAAAATCCAAATTTAAAATTACTCTTCAAGTTACAACAAAATTTCATTCACAAAAATTTTGTTTACTGTCAAATTCATTCATAAAAATTAAACCTCAAAACCCAAGTTGAAGTTTACATTATGACCCGTCAATCATTTAAACACAGGGACATCTTTCTTCTTCCCTTTCCTTCTCCCTTAATTCGTTTCTACATTACAAAATGTAGAAATTGTATCAACTCATATTTCAATGTTTTATATGTAGGGCTTAATCAGTTTTTTTTTCTAAAATTATTTTTATTGTTCTTGATTATTTTATCATTTTTTGTGCATATTAAGCAAATTCCATTTTTAACAGTTTAAATCGACGATGATACGTTTGCCCTCTTTGTTTTTATATATATAATATGCTCTTATCAAGATTGGTAGCTTATAGTTTTGTGCTTCCTTATATCTTTCCAGTTTCATCAAGCCATCGTTTTAATAATGTTCGTTTCCTACTTTGCAAATGTCCTGAGTTTCTTACAATACATTCTGCTAATATTTTCTTGACTTATATTCTTTTGTTTTGATTTATTTTAAAAATATCTTATCTGAAGCTACGTCTTTGTCAATCACTCTTTCTTCTTGAGATTTTCAATTGCTCTCAAGTTGACGAAAATATTTTCATTCATTATTTTATTTTGCCCTTTTTTTATATTCTCTATTACATCACAGAATATTTTGATGTGTTCAGACTAATGACATCAACGTGAGATCGAAAAAAGATTTTTTACAATGTATTTTTATTATCGGTATCAATTACCATTCTACTGCTTGATAGAAGAAATAATTTTAGATTTATTCCTAATAGATAATAAAATTAGTTTCATTTTTTAAAAGCATAACACTTATTGAGCTATATATATATATATATATATATATATATATACATATATATATATTCTCAGCAGCCGGATATATTTTATATTTCGATCTTTCTTAGGCTTATATTCGTGTAATCGTGTCAGCTGGTTTACCATTGTATATATTACTCATGATGTTATTTTCATACTGATTTTCAGGTATAGATAGATGTATTTCTTTATTTTCTCTCGGATATTGACATTTACGAATATGTATGCGTAAACATTGTGTCCAAATATTGCTCTATCTTTCGTAATCTATTAGAATGTATTCTTTTTAAACATATACATATCTTATGGAAATGTGTCGAACCGAATCAGTTTTTTTTTTAATCTGGCAAATCTGTTGAATTATATTTAGCATTAACCAAACCGAAAGCGATAGGGAAGATTAGTTTTGCTTTGTACACTGATATTCTACCTGTTATGTCGTGTAACAAGAAGAACAGGGTAACGAGATTGAATTTCATCACTTGCTAAGATTTACGGTCCTTTCAAACTCTGATAAAACACTTTCCTGATCTCGCAGCAGGTAAGCGGGAAAAAAGACGATTGTGGATATGAAGGGCGAGCAAGTTTATTTTTTTAGATGCAGAAAAAAAGAAGAAAAAAAGAAAATAAGATTCGCATCGGATATAATTTATTTAGAATAAATGTCAAAACGAGAGTGATAAATCGTTTTCCGCTTGCCATCAATAATGTTCTTCCTTTTCTGAGGCTTTTCGTTTGGGCATGTGTTTGCTTATGGTTTTCAAAGAAAAACATTTGATGCAAAAACTTACCAAGCGCTTTAGTTCATATCATTTTTCTTATCTATTTCTATGTTGTTTAATTCATGGTGAAAGGCGTAATTTACAGCCAGATAACGTCTGTGGCAAAAATAAACTTACAGTGACAAGGGAGAATTTCTATGTTCCTATATTAATGCCTATTGCTATCTATGCATTCGGTACTGTATTTTAGAATCCATTTAGAAGATTTCCGTTCCTGCACCGTACTGTTCCCTTTTCGCTACGCTTGATCTTTTAGTATTTAATTGTTTAATTTTTTACAATATATATATATATATATATATATATATATATATATGAGGGTCATTCACTAAAAAGATTAATTTTGCCGAAATCAGATGATAGATCATTTCCTGTCTCATTACCTTCATAATTAACTGTCTCAAAACAAATATTTTTACGAAATTGAATTTCTATTACTATAATATAATTCAAAACAATGCTGAATTAAAATTTATTTAAGAATTGGACTCTGGCGAAACGTTTAAAAAAGAAAAGCTTAATGGGAGCTACGTAAAGATGTTGCTTCTTGTTTTGAATACATCCAGGGCACAGTCAGTGAAGTAAGGACCAACTTATAAGCGACGTTCTCTGATGGGATCCTACTCGTGATCAAACCAATATTGGCTGAACAGCAGAAAACCTACCTCCATAAGTTGTCTACTGACAGTGGATGCGGCCAAGAGTAGATACCGAGAGCAATAACCGATATGTACAGATGGCAAGAATGAGTCAAGGGAATTAGCACGACTTGATGATGATAAATGACAATTATATATATATATATATATATATATTGCTTTCACAACCCCTCAATGATAATAGAGCTTTTTTTGGTGAGTGGGTGGAATAGAAAATGCATGAAAGTGCCAGTGACAGCTGTGACAAGCAATATAAAGAAACTATTTTTTTTAGTTTTCATACTGCAGTGCTTGCAGGCATCCGATCACTCTATTATATCCAATCTTCTTTATTGAAACAATTCTTTTTTTGCATACCACTTTTCTTCTTCGGTCAATGGATTACTATATATATATATATATATATATATATAATACTAGTGCGTGATAAATTTTTCCAACATATGTTAAAAAAAAAATTTCTTCGATAAGTGATATATTTCACAAATCATTTCATAAGATCGTTACATCAGAGGTTTTTATAATGAAACCTTGTCTTTGCTCTCTATTACTATTATATAATCTACCATTTTATTATACACCGGACATCGTCAATTGTTCAATCTTATCATTCTTTCTATTTTGAGTTTAATTAACTCCTAAGTAGGCTAAAATTTCTGGCTGACGCGTTTATCTTTACTTTTATATCGAGTCAATAAAACATCGTTCATCACAGCAGCAGCAGCACTACTTTCAACTATGGCACAATCATTAGCCATCATCTGCTATGATGAAAAAAGTTCATTATCACTGATTGCCCAATGAGACTAGCTTTCACTTTGGTGATTCAATGTGAAATTAACAAACCTCGATCAATTATATATCTACACTTGCAGTTTTTCTTTTCCAAGCTGGCTTTGAAAGAATGGACCTTTGAATTTCCCAAGATACTTAGTGACCAGGAAATCAAAAATCTCATATAAATCGTTTGAAGATAATTAGTTGACCAGGTAATAGCTATTTGAAAACAAGGATAAGTATCTTAAAGAGGTGGGAAAATCACTTGAATACAAAAAAAAAAAGAAAATATTTTCGTTTTAAACTGTGATATCAAGTTGCAAAATATAAGATGATTTAAGAAAAATAATGAGCATCTCACTAAAGTTGTTGACACTGTATCATCTTTGCTTCTAAAATATTCATATGAATCAAAATTTACGATTGGCATTTTTAACTTATTGAGTTATACTTAGAATACACAGCTGAATAAGAATGATAAAATAATCGGTAATTTTTGAATTACTATGCATCGCTATATTCTAATTAATGTTGTATTATAATTTCGCTCTTCCTAAGATGTATTGCATATTTATGTAAAAACGAGTGAATCTGAATGAGTATGTATATATATATACGTAGTGTGTATGTATTTTTGAACATGTATACATGTATTTGTGTGTATAATATATGTATAACAGTATTAAGTAATGGTAACACAGTGAGAATTAAAACAATTTAAAAGATAGCTCATAACATAGAAATGTAAGGGGTTTTTTTATTACCAAAAAAAGGATGAAAGAATTAAGAAATATATATTTAAAAAAACACAACGTTAGCCAATGAAACTCTATGAACAGTTGATTGGATGACGCATGACGAGGTCACTTATTGCAAATAAAAGAGTAACAATATAATCTGACAAGTAAGGGATCCCGCTGGTTGAGCAGAACTTGGTTAGAAAATAACTCAAAATGGGAATATAGATAAATCTCTAGATTTTACCTGTACATATTTTTATCAGGAATGAGGACTTGAGTTGATTTTAATCCGTTACATGCTATAAGATTGGAAATAATCAATACAAATATACGAAACTCTGCAATGCATTAAAAAAAAGGCTAATTATGAAAAATGTACCTTGTTAAATTTTTTAATTAATTTATAAAAATAAATTACTGGAAATTTGCAGTTCCATGATGCAAAATATATTTTTCCGTTGCATGAAATTTTCAGTTTCATAATAGAATCTCCGTTTCATAATATAAAATGCATTTCGTTTTCAGAAGTGTAAAAATATTCAAAATTTTCAGATTCATAATATTTAATCTCTTACAGGAGCCGATGCGACTGACCAAATCTATATTTTATTTAATTGAATTCCATCATAAACACATTTCATTTGTTAATATTAGTTTTGAATTTATTCGTTAAAAATTTGTTATATATCATCAATTCTATTTGTATTTCTTTTATCTTAATATCCTCTGATTTTCATCGCAATTCTCAGACCATATTATACCTACAATAAAAAGTAGCTGTGTTTTTAAATAAAGATAGCAACGCTTCTGGCTGGATGACTACATATTGCTATACGTATCACCTTAAAGTAAGCTTCTTGAGGAATGTAGATATAAATTGTTGTCAGGTTAACGGCTGATCTTTATTTCTTGTGTTCGTAAAATAACGGTCTGAGTGTCCCGATAAAAAAAAATAGAATTATCATGAAATAAAGTGGACAAGAACAATATATTTGTCATTTGGTTTATCTTTTTGAAGGGAAAAAATATCATCTACTTATGAAAACAACGTGCATAAATTCTTTGTAATTTTCCGTGTGTCTCAGAAAAACTAAAAGTTTTGGAAAACTACATCATGCAGGAACTTGTTTCAACGTAGTGGTACTAGAAGTGCCAATTTTCTGGCAAGTTGGTATTTTCTGAAGCAGATATAAGTACATCATAAAAATATTCTCGTAGATTTTTATCGTCTTTCTTGAAAGAATTCTATTCATCTGAAATGTGTGAGTGCTTTTGTGTTTGAGTAATTTGGTTTGGCTCTATGTTTACAATGAAACACAAACACCAAAAAAGACACACACACACACACACACACACACACACACACACACACACACACACACACACACACACACACACACACACACACTTCTTGAAAATTTATCGGATTCAAATAAACTGTTCGGTTGTTACGTGATAAAAAGGAAGCTTTTTAAGAATGTTCCACTTGAATTTTTGGAAGCAACATGATTTTTTAACCTCCTTCTAGTTACTGTAATTATTTTTTCCAAAAAATTTAACAAAACATGTCTTAAATTGTTTTAAAGATAATTGCATACAGAAATTATGTGTTGTTTACTTTTATTAAGTTTTCGTACTAAAGCCTTGCTTTTTGAAGTTTAAAAATAGGGCCAAACGATTTAATCATATTTATTTACATCTCGGGATACGTTGAAAAAATAACATATTTATCTTTATTTTTCTTTCGGGCATTTTTTTTTGGTTTTTTTACTTTTTTCAAATTGACATTTTATCAAACATTGATAAGTGGCGAGGATTTTGTTGTATAAATGTTAAAAAGCTGAATAAGAAACGTGTCTGATATGGTAAAAAATTATTGCAATTTTCATAAATATTCTTTTTTTATATTACTTTGATATGGAAGCCTGCAAGTGCTATAGATATATCCATTAGGAGGCTTTATCCAAAACACGGATTATTAGCCTTTTCTAAAAGGGTTTATTTAGAAACTGTACCCTTCTAATCTTTTGCAGTAATTTGAATTTCCGATTTTTATTTCTGTTGTTGAATTGGAGACGTCAAATGATAATTTTATAGAGCCTCTCAATTCAACGGATGTCTGGCGAATTCTTATGCCAAAATTATGTCAATATGCCCTGTCAGTTTTTGTCAATATATATATATATATATATATATATATATATATATATATATATATATATATTTGTATATATATATATATATATATATATAAGAAATATCTCACCCTCTCGAGAAAAAATAGAAAAAAAATTACATCCTAATAATTATTTTTTCAAATGATGAGTTGACAATCTTTCCTGAACAACTATTTGTTGTTGGCTCATTACTAATAACAGTCTTGTTTTCATATCATCATAGATACCTCCAATAAATGATAGTCCTCATCTCCGCCAAGAATTTGTCAGCAGTATTGATAGGCTTTAAGTGAATTTGGGACTGGACCCACAAATTGAGAAGTCGCCAATAAAAAAGAAATAAAAAACTGATATTCGTGTTAGTTTTGGCTCGATTTATTCTCTGATTCCAGATGATTATTTTTGTGTCATGCAGAATTTCTCAATCAGCTATTGACACAATTTTCATCATCATGTTTAGATAAGAAATAACATACATGAGATTACGCTGCTTCTATCAAATTTTCAATGTTGTGCTAACAAGAAAACAAACCATTGTGATTTGATAAGTTGGAAAAAAACATGCATATGTTTAGACACCAAAAAGGGTGAAATTTTTAAAAGTTCACTAAAAATTGGTTGATGATTATATTTCAATAAAATTTTCGGTGATTAATCAATAAAAATATAAACATGATTTTAAAATAAATTTTCAATCAAATCTTAAAGTCAACATTTTTGATGTTTCATCCCCGCATTTTATTTAATTTTAGGTATTAATTGTGAGAGAAAATATCTTTTAAACATTAATAAAAAGATAACCCATTGAATAAATTCGTTTTGTTAATGTTTGTTTTAGAATAAGGTGGTACTTTTTAAACGGAAGTTGTAATTTTAGAGAAAATTTAAAAGTTCTTTCGTCGAGCATTTTTGATTTAAAACAGAAACGTTGAGTAAATATTTATGACTGAGGTGTTTGAAATTATATGTTGCAAATGTTTTTTTTTTACCTTTTCATCTTTTTCATTGTGGATGAAGTTTTTGGAATTGAAATCAAATTACGTAGAAATCTTTTAATTCGTAGTAATTTTATTATTATTTACCCCTTGAGAGTTTTTTACATTCGCATTAGCTGATGGTCTTTCACTGGAGTTTGAATGACAGCAAGTCTCCTCAAGTCCCTTGGACTTTTCTCAGTTTCTGGCCGTTCTCAAAAATGCTGTAGTTTTGATGGTCTCCACTCGTCGTCCAACTTCCAAGTCCTCCAGTCCGTTTAATAATCCTTTAGTTACTGTACTAAAATCACCAATCATCATTGGTATAATCTTCACGTTCGTGTTCCATATTTTTTTCAATTCCCTAGCAAGGTCGAGGTACTTATCCTTCTTTTCCCTTTCTTTCAGTTTTATTCTGTGGTCAGACGGGACAGCAAAGTCGACAATTTCGCATGTTCAATTCTTTGTTGTTGATTACTAAAAGGTCTTGTCTTCTGGCCGAGATAAGTGTTCCGTTTGTATGTCAAAGTCCCGTTGGTGTTTGTGTGTGTCATTTAAGGGGATAGCTGCTGGGTTGTGCATATACCATTTGTTCGAATGATCAAAATCAAATTTCTCGCACATTTCCCAGTGGATCACCTTGCCGACCCAGTCGTGTCTAGTCTTATACTCCTTCTGCGCTAATTTGCTGAATTCGCTTATAACGTGATTGATGGTCTCGTCTCTGTCACCACATAACCTACACGTGCTATTTTATTGCGCCTTATCTATTCTCGATTTGATATGATTGTTTTTTATAGTGTTAATTTGAGCTGCTATAAGGATACATTCTGTTTCTCTTTCAAAGTTTCCTTGTCTTAGGTAGGCCCAGGTTTTCTCGTGCAAGATGTTGTTTATTAGTCATTTAAAGCGCCCATAGAGTTGTATTTCTTCATATCGTTGTTTCCTAGTTTTTGTCATTTTGTTGGTCTTCGTGTTGTCAGTATATTTTTATGGCTGTAATCAGTCCTCCTTCGTGTTTTTCTATGTAGTCCTGGAGTCGTCCTATCGACGCGTAAACACAGTCTTCAATGTTGGCAAGTCTGCTTCCTCCCTGCTTTCTTCATAAGTATCGTCTGTCAACCTCGTCTCTGATGCATGGCCATTAGTTTCCTTGTTCTTTGGTCCATTCGCTTAAGTTCTTTTCTGATCCACTTCACAAAGGGTCCCGGATATATAACAAGGGATAAAGTCCAGGTATTTATCCCTTTGATAAGGTTTCTGCAAGATAGTTTTGTCTCGAGTAGCTTTCTAGTTCTTCGGATATATTCTTTCTTAATTTTTTCTTTCATCTCCACTTTTTTTATGGTGTCAGCCTCCAAGATGGTCGACTATTTGTATGTTTCCTTTTCTCCAAGCGTTCTAATCTAGTCTTGACTTGACAGTTCCGTTCCGTCCGTCAGGTGTCGCTTTCCACTTTTCATTTCTTACATAGCACATTTTTGTATACCAAATTCTATTATAATATCCTGACTATATTGTAACTGCGTGTACTAGAGTTTCCAGTTTTTTGTCATTTTTTGCAAATACTTCGATGTCATCTATGTACATTAGGTGATTGATCTTTTCTGACGACTTACTAAGTTTGTATCCGGTTGTACCTTTTATGAGTATATGGTTAAGTTGTATCATGGCGATTTTGAATAGGTGATGATCTCTTTGAAATTTAACTCTTTAGAACTTTGCTTCGGGTAAGCTTCTTCCTCCTGCTGTCAATTTCACTCTCCAGGTTTTTATGGTTTTCTCGATAAAATTTATGACTTCATCTGATATCTTGTACATTTTAAGGCAGTTTATTATCCAGCTTTGCGGAACCATATCGTATGCCTTTTTTAATCAATGCAGACCATAGCTAGATTTTTCTGTCTGGTATTGCTCTAATTTAAAATGTGTTGATCTTTGTAAAGTAATTCTGCTGTCCCTCTGGATCATTTGCGGCATCCTTTCTGTTACTCGGGGAATAATCAATGGCTTGTTAGAGAGTAGTAAATCTCTTCCCTTATTTGTGCTGTTAATATTTTCCACATCATCGGTAAGCAGTTTATGGGTCGGTAGTTGTTCACTGTGATTCCTTTAATTGGGTCCTTTTGGATCAATGTGGTCTTTCCTTTGGTCTTTCCTTCTGCTATTAGAAGAAATTCAGTTTCTGTCTTGAGGTTCCCTTTTCTTAGCCACGTCCATGATTTCTCGTGTGAGCTGTTGGTTGTTAGTTGCTTAAAACGTCCATTAAGTTGTTTTTCTTCACATTTTTGTTTCCTCCTTGTGCTCCTTGTAAGCATTTGTTCATTTTCTTTGCTAGTCTGTCGTGAACTGAGGCGAATTTCTTGAACCAGAAACCATGTATTCCATCATGGCCTTGTATTTTCCAGTTTGATATTTTTTGTGTCGTTTTGAGTAAATCTATTGTGACGGTTACTGTATCTTTGTTCCCAGGTTACATTATCCTCGAAAGACGGGGAGAATCTCCGTCGACAGTACCGTACCACCCAAGCTCTAAATTCTCCGTAACTAGTTATATTTTATTGATAGCTTTGAAAGCCCATATAACTAGCTAAGTATAAAGCTTCCGTATAGGTTTAATTTTTCGAGATATGAACGAATGAGGATATTTCAAGGGTAAAGTGGTCGACGTGGTATAAATGAACACGTGAAGAGTTCCGAACTGGACAGACAATATGACGCGTAGTTGTTTTACTTCTTTACTTTATATATGTATCTTTCTTACATATTTTATCTTAAAGAAAGCACAATTATAACAAAAACAAAACAAAAAAACAAACAGAAAGCAAAACAAATACAAAAAAAAAGAATACAGAAATGTGGAGGGCAAGTCGCTTCCAGTAGTATTTGACTATGTCCTTCCAATAAGCCAAAGTTCCCCCCTTTTTTCTTGCTCCCTTTAAAATTAAAGGGAGGGAAATTACTCGTTCTTTCCAATATTTGTTTACTTATTATTATATATTTTTGTCTTCTGTTAGCGAAGACCAAAAGTCTCTCCTCTTCGTCTTTAAAGTGAATATACAAATTTAAACAAATATGTTTTCCGCCGAAACTGGCTGCTAATGAACAACTGCAAAAATGTTTCTTTGGATAGTTTTGATACGGACTTTTATTTAGGTTACGTATATTTTTTGTAATAAAATTTTTGACTAACCTTTTTCTTTCCTTTCTTTTGTTATTTTTTTTATATTCGTTAATTTCTTATTAACGAGTCGCAAGGCACCAGTTTTTTTTTCTTTTACGTTGAGCCTCAGTTTCTTACCCAACGGAGTTGACGGCTTTTATTAGGCCATTCTGTTACTAGAATTTCACCTTCCACCGGACCACGTGGAAAGGCGACCTTTCTCTTCCTTGGCGAAGCTTGGAACTGACTTTTTGGCTTTTGTACTTTTTGCGGAAAAACGCCCTCCCTGCCTCGACCAATAGCGTGTCTTTTCCCTATCTGGGTCAAGACCTTTGCCCCTTCTCGGTTGATCCTTCACTGTTGCTAGGGCTCGAAAACCCACCAATCGCCTTCCTTACTTCCGGTCCTCATAGTAGTCCTTGCTTTCCTGCATTTTACTCCTACCGTGGCCGATGGCCGTAACACTATGTATATTTTAGCTTTCGGGCCTACTTCAAACCCTTCTAATTTTTTTATCATATTGTTCATCTATTCGGCTTTTCTGTTATGGTTTTTGGTTGCCATAATTTAAGCCCAAAATCATTCGGTTTCTTTTGCATCCGGTTGTTGGTATGTTTTTGTGTACTCTCCTCCCAGTTGTTGATAGAATTTTTATCTTTGTTTTGGAATGTCCTGTTTTGACTGTATTGTTTTACCCTTTGTCGATATCTCTTTATTTTCCCTTACATCGCCAATACTTTCTGGTTTATTTCCTCAAGTTGTACTGTTATTTTTTATCCAGTTGCTTTTTCTGTTTTGTTCCTGCATATTCCGGCGTGTTTCTTTTGCTTTATCATTTTTTATCTGTGTTTCTAATCGAATTTCCCATCCTGGTTTTGATTCTTTATGGGTGCTTTTTGAGGGGGTCCTAATTTTCGCACAAACTAATTTCGCTCCTGCATTGATAAGTTCATTTAATTCGGTCATATTATTCGTTATAAGGTAGTGCTTGACTTATTTTATTCGTTTCCGTCTTAACTGTTCTCCATTCTATTTTTCTTAATGATAGCAAGGTAGTCTTTTCATTGTTGATAATTCTCTTTAAATTTTCTAGATTTACCTTTATTATTATTATTATTATCATTTACACCTTGAGAGTTTTTCACATCAGTTTTAGCTAATGGTTTTTCAGTGGAGTTTGAGTGACAGCAAGTCTCCTTTAATCTCCGGGACTCATCTCAGTATTCCGGCCATTCTCAATAATGCTGTAGTTTTGATGGTCTCCAGTCGTCCTCCATCTTCCAAATCCTCTAGTCCCTTTAATAATCCCTTAGTTACTGTACTAAAAGCACCAATCACGATTGGTATAATTGTCGCCTTCATGTTTCGTAATTTTTTCAATTCCCTAACAAGGTCGAGGAACTTATCCTTCTTTTAACATCCTTTCAGTTTTATCCTGTGGTCAACCGGGACAGCAAAGTCCACAATTTTGCAAATTCTCTTTTTTTTTTGTTTATTATGAGGTTTGATATTTTGACCGAGATTAGGTAATCCTAATGTATGTCAAAATCCCATAGGAGTTTATGTGTGTCCTTTTCTAGGACAGGTGCTGGGTTATGCATATACCATTCGTTCGTATGGTCAAATTTCTTGCACATTCAACATTCTTATTATCATTTCTTTTTTTTTGAGTTTTTCACACCAGTGTTAGCTGATTGTTTCTCACTGGGGTTTGAGTGACCACATGTCTACTCAAGTGTCCAGGACTCTTCTCAGTATTCAGGCCGATCTCAATAATGCAGTAATTTGGATGATCTCAACTCATCCTGTTATTTCCAAGTCCTCCAGTCCTTGTACTAATACTTTGGTGACTGTTTTAAGAGCACTAATTACAATTGGTATTATCGTCACTTTCTTGTTCCACAGCTTTTTCAATTCCCAGGAAGGTCGAGGAACGCTCAGAGAAAAGGAAACCTTTAAATGCGTCGTTTACCACTTTTCATTAAAAGGATGGCGCATTTTTCTATGCCAAATTCCATTCCAATATTTTGACAGCATATCCTCACAGTTTGTATCAGGATTTCATAAAATAAACAAACTGACTGAGAAGTGATTATCATCTGCTGCGAAAAAATAGTTACGTACACTTTTTCAAGATTTTGTTTCCTTTTCTGACAATATATACATTATCTATTTTTGATTTAATTCAGAAGATAAACATTTAAGTGGCATAATATGTAAACCTAAAAATCAAACCACAATAAATATTTTACTCTTGCAATCACCATAAAAGTTAATCTGGCTTAGTATCTGTCAGTCAATGAAGTAATTTTGACGAAACACTGAAACTGAGCAATTTACAAATTATTTTCGATTTTTAAAAAAGTTCATGTTTTACTGAGACATTTGATCTTGTTCTTTCTAGGAAGAAAACAAAACAAAACAAAACAAACCAGACAAAACTTTCTACATTTTTACTTACGCTATCAATACAATTTGTACTGTCGAATTTTATACCGAAAAAATGAGCTTCTGTTTTTGCTCATATTTACTACGTGGTATATAAGTTGTAAAATTGTAGTCAAAATAAGTAGACGCGGTGTTATGTGTATTAGAGACATACTTTTCTCATGAACCTGACAATGGACATGATATAAACAGTCTCGACCGGAATTCAACATTTCCGTTGTCCGTGTTAATTTCTCTTACGCCACCTCACGACTCAAATGATAGAAGAAAAAAAAAACAAATAGAAAATTTTTTAAATGGAAAAGAGAAAGAAAAACGAGACAAAAAAGAAGTTGATTCTTTAATTACCTCTTTGCGTTCAGGCGAAAAAAACGGCAAATTTGTAACTAGTTTAAATAACCTAACCCCCACACAACCACACACAAACTTTGGTTCTTTTTTCGTTTAAAATGATTACGACTTACTGGGTTTGCTCTTCTTCATCGGTTTTTTGAGAAAAATAAAGTTTATTTGTTCAAGTAATAGGGCAACTCTATTGAAGGAAATCAAAACACACACACACACACACATAGAGCACTGGTAATGATTCACACTTTGGTGTTTGTGCAAGTTGTCTACAAAGCAATGTAGAAAAATAGAAAGGTAATAAGCAAAGTGAAAAAGACATTTTCAGAAAATAAGTCAAATAACATACGTTAAAATTGTTGATATTGTAGCAAGGGATATATAGCTTAATAAAAGATTGCCATTGTTACGGAAATATCAAGACTTATTTCAATATAGGAAATATTTTATAAGTATGATAAACAATAAGCAAAATATGCTGGTTGATAACATTGAGCGGATATATTTGTTACAAAAAATGGTGAGATATCTTAATCTACAGAAGTGTATGGTCCCTGTAGCATTGAGAAAAATGTAGGAAATGGACTTTGCTTACGTTATTTAAAGACCGAAAGATTGTTTTCACTTTCTTGAATGATTCAATATTTAATGTGTTTTCATCTATATATATATATATATATATATATATATATATATATATATATATATATTATGTGTGTGTTTGTGTGTGCGGGCGCACGATATTTTCCCCCAAAATACATACATATATATATATATATATATATATATATATATATATATATATATATATGATTTCAAGTAATTGTTTTTGCAATTGCTACAAAATGTGTTGAATACTATTAGAAGCTTGCACACTTTCAAAACTGAAGAAACCAGGATACAAACGCTCTCCTAATCTCTCTAAGAAAGACTGGAATAAAGATCTTACTGTGGTTCCACTGTTGCCTAAAAAATTTAAATATCGAATCACTCTCATATAATATGGAAATCTGAACTAAATTCATACAATCTTCTGCCAATACAACCGACATTTTATCGTAAACTGATACTCCTGTTCGTTTTTTTAAATCTTCTTAAGAGAAGAGTTGCAGTATTGGCATACATTTTTCTTTTAACCCATGTAAATGTTGATATCTGAGAGTTTCCAACAAACCAAAGTATTTGAAATACATAGCAGTTGAATAATATCATATGATATTGCTCTGCTGCATCTTACATTGGATAATCCGACCAAACATATTTTAGTTACAAAATGAGAACTACCAGTATTACTTGGATAAAGTAAAAGTAGATATGACAGGAACACAAAAGCTTTAACACCGAAATCCAATCTTCCAAATAATTTTGCGTTTCGACGAAAGCTTTTTTGTTTTACTTTAAATCAATTCATTCCTCTATGATCTACTCTTTATCCTCAGTCGTTTAGCCCAAATTTTTCTCAATGGCTAACCACAAATTTTGAAGGAAAAGCGTGCAACTAGATCAAAAAAGTATTTTGTATTTCGACTGGACTCAGAGAATGATTACACTGTTTTACAAAAATAAATTTTTGGTCTGAGGCAACAATGGGGATAGTTGTTTTTTGTTTATTTGAGTGTGCTGAATTCAAATTTATAAATAGTTTTGCTCTATCACCTCTAGTTTTCTGGCTTTTAAATAGTCTCATTTTAGTATAAACAGAGAATATATGTGCATATTTCAAGAGTTGCAGCAGCTTATAACAGAATAGATAAAGAACACTGATCGAATCAATATACTAGGATGACACAATTACACAATTCATAGGACCACAGACAGTCAAAAGTGTTTTCTTAGAATGTCTGGTGTATTTTGCCTTTGGGATGTCACGCAAGAGCATCCAGCAGGAATGGAGAAAATGAATCTTGAGTGACATTCGGCACCCCATATCCTCGTAAGACTTTAGCAATTTCTCAATACAGGCTTGGTAATCTGGTACGCGTGTGTTACCAAGGAAGCCACTGACTTAAATGCTTCCCATGCCTTTAAATTAAGAAGCTCTTCAAAATCAGTATCCTTCAGCACTTCTCGGATCTGAGGTCCGACAAAGATGCCCTCTTTGAGCTTAGCAGCACTAAGACCTGGGAACACAGTAGACAAGTTTTGGAAGGCAGCACCATTTTTGTGCACGAAATTCTTCCTCAAACTAAGTTTGATGTGAAGAGGAGGAAAAAGCACCTTATTCATGTCCGCCAGAGGATTCTCCTTGAGGCTGTGTTCGCCAGGAACAAAAGTGCTTCTAGACCCCCAGTCTTTCTCCTTGTAATGCTGGGATACAGCTCGACTATCCCAGAGACAGAGAAAACAACAGTACTTTGTGAAACCCGCTTGCATACCCATAAGAAGAGCAATGACCTTGAGGTCCCCACACAGACTCCATTGGTACTCACTGTACTTAAAAGCTTCTAAAAGAAGCTCCATATTGTCATAGGGAATGCTGGGATATGTATTCCCGTTGTACAGAAGAACACCCTTGAGACTTCGCTTGGAAGAGTCTATGAAAAGACGCTAGTCTGAAGGATTATTTGGCAAACCAAGGGACGTAAACAAGCCAGGTATTTTTGTGCAGTAGCACAACTTGTTTTCCATGTCGAAAAAGGAAGCAAGATCTTTGTTCCGGTCCCTGAAAATGGTGATCCTTACATCTTTCTGGATTAGTTTCCATTGTTTAAGCCGAGAAGCCAAGAGTTCTAACTGCTGTTTTGACAGATAGAAATGTACTGTATATGCACAAAATACATACTATGCATATCTAGAAAACTAGAGGTGATGAGTAAAAATGGATTTCAAATTTGAATTCAGCACCTTCCAATTAAGTAAAAACGGGTATTTTTGTGCTCGCCTCAATTTCTTTATAAACAAGTGTTATCCAATAGCATTAAAGTATGATTGCAAATCATCATTAGTTACATGAAACAGGGCTTGAAACGCTGTAAAACAAACCATTACTTTTATCATTATTCTGAAGGTAATGCAAGAAAGTAGTGACCGATCTTATTGTTAGCATCTCTTTCATAAACTGCTTCACGTACTCATAGGGACATCATTTAAAACATCATTTAAAACTATTCGTTGCGCAGTTTCAAAACAAGAAACAACTTCGTCAATTTTTAAGAGAGCTGTTACGTTTGGTGTTATTCATTAATCATCGAAGAAGCTTCAGGATAACTACTGCATAAATCAATTTCACTCTCTATTGATTGCCTCTTAAGGAACATGGATAAGGTCCAGAATCATTAACTGTAATTTCAGCGAAGTGGCATTGAGGTATGTCATTTTTCCGAATAATACTATTAAAATGAAGATGACCTTCTGACAGAATTCACACATACTGGAACAAGTAACAAAATCTTTACCGAGGAAAATACTTATTTGAATAATTCAATACTTTGGTCTATATCACTATGTACTTTTTCTTCCAGTCGTTATTTGTATTTATGTGGGATATAAAACCTAAATGGTTCTTTTCTTTGATGAGATACTTCGAAAAAATAAAATTAAGTAAGTTATTATCTTCTTTACCAGTGTTGTTGGCTGGTCCCATATGATACTTGGAAGACTTATTTTCATGATATGCATCATTATTAAGCGTAGAATTTTAAGTTCCTGCACAACTATTATTGTCCTATTTCTGCAAATAACGTCTGCAATTATAACAAAATGTCATACCATTTGTCGGGTTACGTAATAAATAGAAAGTTCAGTATTGGGTTTTATGTTGATATACCATATAATTGTGTACACATTTCTAATAAAAATAATGATGAAATTATTTTTATTATACTCTTTGCGAGTTTTTTCACGCCAACTTTTGTTAATGATCTTTCGCTGACGTCTGAGTGATAGCGAGTCTCCTCATGTCTCCAGCTCTCTTCTCACTATTTTGGATGTCCTCTCCAATGCTGTAGTTTGGATGGTTTTCGGCTAGTCCTCAGAATTCTAACTCAACCAATCCTCTTACCAAGCCTTTGGGGATCATTTCAAGTTCACCAATCATCACAGGATGAAACGTCACCTTCATGTTTCATAGCTCATTTAATTTTCGGGCAAGGCTCCCGTTTCTCTTTTCGTTTTCTATGACTTTCATCCTCTGGTCTGCCCTTACGGCAAAGTCAACTATTAGGAAGGTTTCACTTTCTTAGCAATGTCAACATTTTCTTGTGTGAGATTTGACCATTTTGTTGCTTGAAATATTCACTCAACTCTTTTACTTCTCGTTTCAAATTCCAAATCACTGTTGTTCTGTTTATCTTTATGTTGCCTGTACTGTTTCGGGTCACTGTAAGTAGTCCTTCTTTGCTCTATCATATGTAGTCTTCGAGTCCTCCTAGTGATGCATCAACGCTATTTTCAATAATAGAGTGTCCACTTCCTTGTGGTGTATATCCATAATACAACTATAATCAACTGATAATGACGATTTCAACAAGGAAAGAATACACTTCTTTATAGAAATATATCTCTCACAATTTATTCTCGAAAGGGTGATGTTTGTTGTGTGTGAGATGAGTTGGAGACGGGGATAGGCTGCTATATTGACCCAAGTTCTTCTCGCGACCATAGCAGCACTTCTTCCTCATCTTGGCTGGGGTTGCTCATCCGAGGGTCACTGAGAGCCCAAAGCCCTCTGTCTGCCGCTGGTTCTCACTTCGGCATCTTGTCTCCAACTGACTTGAACCGTCTGGGCACCTGGTTATATTATTGTCTCACGTTCATCTGCTTCAGCTGTTCTTCCGCTTATTTACACAGGTGCATCTCTGGATTGATGGCTCGTCGAGGGTCAATATATAGGATGTAAAACATTATGTATCGTCATTAGTTTTTTTGTTATCAGGTCCATTTGTTGAATTTCTTCCCTCATCCACTTCAAGAATGGTTCCAAATATCTGACAAGGAAGATAGCCTTGGTGTCTATTCCTTTGATTAGATTTCTACGTTCTCCTGAGATATTCTTTTTACATTTTTCTTTCATCTTGTTTGATACTGTCTGCTTCCAATATTCCAAAGTACTTGTAAGTTTCCTTTTCTCCAAGCGTTCTGATTTTTGCATGATTTGGCAGGTCTATTTCATCCGTTATGTGTTGTTTCTCATTTCTCATTATTAGCATGGCACATTTTTCTATTCCGAATTTCATCCCTATTATTATTATTATTACATCAGCGTTAGCTGATGGCTTTTCACTATCACTTGAGTCTGACTGCTAGCAAGTCTCCTCTGATCTCCTGGAATAGTCTCAGTATTCTGGCCGATCTTACCATTGATGTAGTTTGGATGGTCCAAGCTCTTCCTAGGATTTCCAACTCTTCTAGCCCTTTACCAAGTCTTTGGGGATCTTTCTAAGCGCCCCATTATAACTCATCTTTATGTTACATAGCTTTTTAGTTCTCGGGCTATAGTTCTCATTAAAGAGAAATAGTTACTTGAAACCATACAATTGCTTGAAAAACACTAACTTAAGTATTAAGCAAACAACATGTTGATATGCTGTCCAACCGACCAAACGATCTTACAATTATACAAAAACCAAGACGTTGTTCGAACTCAGACAAACAGTGTAGGGCGTCTTCAACTGACACTGCCGTCAATTTGTTTCCTCAAGACCTGTTTTATATCATAACAGTTCTTAAATGACAACCATGAAGTTGAGTTTTGATTTTTATTCAGAAAAAATAGTCATCAGGATTCAGATAAGGGAAATAGGTGAGGTTTGTTACAATGGGAAATTTTGTTTTAGTTGAAAAGTAGTTCACTGAGAATGTGTCAAAAATGCAATGAGACTTATCTTTGAGTCTTGGAAGTAATAAAACTGCTTTTGTATTTTTCTGGTTACAACCCTGATTAAAAGCCGCTGATCAATGTTAATTTATTACCAATCACCAAACCCCGATTATAATTTCCTTAGTTCTTGAAGTAATCCAAAAACTCCCTGCGTCACTTAAAAACGTGATCTCAGTATAGAACCCTATGAATCTGTGTTGCCTTGTTTTTGTCATAAAGTTTTCAAATATTGTCTTCAATATTTGTGATACAGTTAACCAGATGAACTTGTAATAATTCAAGATCACTCATTGAAAATGAATTTTAAAAGGCAAACAAAAACTAAATATTTGCGCATGTACTATTGAACATTGAGAAGATAGTTTTTAAATCAGGGTAGCAAACGTGAGATATAAAGAAAACAGTTCTTTTTTCTCAACTGATATTGTGAATTTCAATACTAAAAGACTATTTTTAGTTGCTCTTATCAGAAATTGGTGCAGGTTTATAATAATTAAAAACGTAAATTTTTTATTTGGTAAGTAAATGTTTATTTTCTGTGATGAATGAGACTATATATATGCCTTTTTCTCCTTCCCCATCCCCCCACTCTCTCTCTCAAAGACTCATATATTCTCTCTTTCTCTCACTGTCTCTCTCTCCCCACTGTTTCTTAGCCTCTATCTCTCTCTGTCTCTCTCTCTCTCACTCTGTTAAAACAGACATCTTGATGTCAAATTATCTGAAAGAAGTTTGGATTTAATTTTTTCCTCCCAATACTATCATTCTGGTGCACTTAGTTCAAATGGAATTGGCAACCAGAGTCCAAATCCTGCACGAGGCTGTTTGAATATAACTTCACATTTACGCCCTAGAGAAAGGCATGAACCCATCTCTTCCTCAAGCTATGAATAAATAGTTGGACTAACTGGCTTATTTAGCTTTGCAAAAACAAATACATCTTATGAGATGACTGACCAATTTTTATGATTTCAGGTTCAAATTAACAGCTACAGCAGTAATTGGAATACACCCTACTAAAGCCTGATTGTCACAGCTTGTGAATTTCAAAAAAGGCAATCTGCAGGTGAGGACACTTTACAAGAACGATGTTCAATAAAATTCTGATTTAAACTTGGAAAAATGCCACAGAAACGTATGGAATGCTTCAGGCTACTTTTGGAGCATCTTGCATGAATCAGTTTTTGAGTGGCATAAGATATTCAAGGAAGGCAGGGAGTCTGTGAGGGATGATGAGAGGTGTGAGAGGAGTAAAGAAAGTCAGAACACCAGAGTTGATTGGCCACATAAAGACTTTTATGGATAAGGACCGTCGTGTGTCTATAGAGACAATAGTGCACAGTTTGATATCTGTACACACAATTATTCGCGAGGAACTGAAGATGCGGAATATTTGCACGAAGTTTTTCCCAAGGGTACTCAGAGAAGATCAGAAAGAAAGACGTTGTCATGACAGCAGGGAGATGGTTGAGCTAATCAAATCAGATCCCGCAGTTTTTGATGCTCTGGTGACCTGCGATGAAAACTGGATCTACTGCTATGACCCAGGGATCAAGAGACAGAGTTCCTAGTGGAAGCATGCAGGCTCTCCCAGGCCCAAGAAGGCCAGACAGAGCAAATCCACCCACAAACCTTTGGTGATCCCTTTTTTGGCAGCTCTGGCATGATCTACATGCACTGGGTTCCCACTGGACAGACACTCAACAAGGAATACTATGTTGAGGTTTTAAGGGAGTTCAGGAAGAGATTCCGTCGGAAGAGGCCAGCACTCTTCAAATCGGGTCAGTGGCATTTCCACCAGGACAATGCACCAGTCCACAAATCCATCCTTGTCACAGACTATTTGTCCAAGATGGGCATCAAGACAGTTGCTGAGCCTCCCTATAGTCCAGACCTTGCTCCCTGTGACTTTTGCTTATTCCCTAAGCTCAGAGGCTGTCGTTATGAGACAATTGAGGAGATGAAAGAGGCTGTGACATGCTCACACAAGAGGACTTCCATGAGGTCTTCCAGAAGTTACAACAAGTACAGAATGTAAAACAAGTGCATTGCAGCCGGGGGAGATTACTTGGAAGGGGACTAAAGTTTCATAGGTGTGCACTATCAATAAAAGTACCGATACGAACAAAGTCTGGATACTTATTTAGTGAGCCTTGTAATCTCGGAGAAGGAAAACTTAGAATCTGTTCCCGATTTGAAATTGTCTTCGACCCACAACATTCTCATAGCGTAACAAGTAGAAAAATTAACGCATTATCGAACTAAATTGCATAATGATTTCTCTGACGGATATATCAGAAACATTTATTTATAACTGGTAGGTTTTGTCTAATTCAGGTTAAGCAATAAGGAATAATGAGATTAAACTATGTTTTAAACTCACAAGAGTTCGGACTGATAAGATTCAACTTGAAACTGGTGATAAATATAGAATGAATTTCGCTAATAATAATACGTATTGATAAAGCTATTCACTTGTCTAACAGTATAGTAATTGGCAACAACATCGATGGAATTTACCATTATTTTAATAAATAAGTAATGCAAATGTGGATGAGTAATTGGCTAATTAGATTTGGAATGTATATAAACGATTTTCTTCCTTTGTTGCAAATAAAAATTAAAATATCCTCAAGTTAGAAGAAAGCATAATTTTCTATTCCTACAAACAAAAATTCTGAAAGAATTAAAGCGATTAAAATCACGTTAAAAGCAAATATAGCTCAGATAGAACTTAATATCTTTTTTAGCATAAGTACAAAATAAAGACTTTGGTCTTTCTTTTGCAATAATTTTACATGGAGAGAGAGATAGAAAGAGAGACAGAGACAGAGACATGGAGAAATTCAGAGAATAAATGGCATTTTTTTTCCTGTGAAAGCGCGGGTTGCGTAAAGGTTTTTTTTCTGAAGAACCGTGTTAAATTCCTGGATAAGTGTGTTTAGGTTCTAACTAATTTAATTAATGACACTACGAAAAACATTAATCCGTTTGTTCACCTCTCTCAGTTCTTTTTTAGGATAGACAAACCGGTTTTATGGGAAAAAAAACCTCTGAAATGAAAATAAGTTGGGGGCAGCAAGCAAATATATCTTAAAAATGTATTTGTGATACCATCAATGACACGGTGTGGTTGCAGGTCTGTGGCCAACTAGGGGTCAGCAGAAGTCTCGAAACGCCTACATCCTTCCAGTAAGATTCAATTTATTGTCCAATTAATCAGAACATGTGAGAAGAGTGTCTTTGACTTTCGACTAAGGCACGTCGAGAAGACAAACTACTGAATTATATTTACTACCGACGTTTTACCGTGTGTATATATATATATATATATATATAGAGAGAGAGAGAGAGAGAGAGGGGGAGTGGGTGTGGGTTGTGAGAGGGAGGAATAGAGTTAAATCACGAAATACTTTTTCATATTTTTTTTATTACTGAATAAATTAGACTGCTTAACAGATTCTTGTCCCCTGTGCTGCCTTATCGTTATTCTCACGAATTTCCTTTTCTGGGGGATGGTTAATAATATTCCATAAAGACATGGCATTGGCACCTAGATGATTTATGCATATCTATTATAAGAAAAAAACTTTTGTGAGAAAGTCTCTGTTATGCTGGAGGTGGGTTTCTACAAAAATATTCCATGACCGATGGAAAAAAAAATCAAAAGTTCGTGTGGCTACATCAACCTTATCTTTAATCCTTTATAGTACATCCTAACAGATATAACAGCCTGAGAGATATTTCACTGCACTTTGTAAACTCTATATGTCAGACCTTGGAAGACTTCGGTAGATACTACTAATAATGAGAATATAGCGATCCTTCTCCATGTTTCTTTAAATGGAAAGTTGTGATAACAGAACCCTGAATCGATGTTTGAATGCATTTTCTGTCCGATTATTATATGAGTACGTCGATTTGTTCAGTTTTGAGGAAATATATATATTCTTTTAATATTTCTCTCCAGCTATTCACAAGTATTGCAACTTTTATAATATGTTTCAGCCTAATTCAATTGTTTATAATTTTTAAAAAATACTAGTCAACAGAAATTTGATTTGCATGAAGGTAACAACAAAACCAGATATCAAATAGGCATTTCAAAAACAGGACGATCCTCTTGACGATGATTATTGACTCAGTACAGGTTTTAGAATTCTAATGGTACTATTCTCTATAAATCTTTATTGCAAAAAATATGTTGACAGGTTTCTATTATTGTTTTTTAATCATATTCTTTTCTTTCAGTACTTTCTAGCTTTCATTTCCTTTGACATAAAGTAGATAATTCTAATTGGATGTGAACTGTTAATGAGAAACAGTTTTCCACTGCAGAAAGTAATATAATAAATCAGTTGAAAGATAATGTTTAAAATTTCCAAAAACCACAATAGTTATTCGTCTATGGGTGAATGGCATTACGTTATATCAGAATTTTACATCGAAGTTTTCAAATCTGCTGCGTAAATATTTTCTGTTTATTTTTGTACGCTCCGCATAATGGTGTATTGCTAAATTATTTACAATTCGCTCTTTCTACAGAATTATGCGTTCTTTCTTTCTATCTTTCTTTCTTTCTTTCTTTCAATTGGTTTTCTTCTGTTTTTGTTTCACATTCGCACGTGTACGCGAACACATTTAAAAAGATTCAATATTCGCTAGTGAACCGCACCTGTTTCGTTTAAACTCTCTTAGATTCCTTGAACAAATTCTTTTGTTTTCCTTTGTTGCTTCTTTTATGCAAAGAACGGATCCTAAACAATTATTTCCCAAAGAATACACGCCATACAATCACAAAACCAGTTGAAAAAAATGAAAACAGTTCAACAAAATCAAGTAATTGAAAAAATATTCATACAGTTGAAATATTTTAAACAACGTAAAAACTAAATAGCCCTAGTAATTACCCACAACCTCTCTAATTTGTTCTTCACATGACACCTGATATATGTGAGTTAGCAAGCTTATCTGATCAACAATTCTGTGTGTAGGGACTTCGATCCTGAAAGAGGGTTAACTAAGATTGAGAGCTAGAGGGTTGATTTTGATAATGTTCTCGAACAAACCTTATTGTATTACATACTCTTAGCTTTTAAACATTATTCTCAAGGGAAATGGTTTTAATTGCAATCGTTTACCAATTATTTTGTATAATTGTGAATGCAGATACACTTGAAGTCAGATGTTTAAATAGATCTCTTTAAAATCCGCTTTTTAAAAATAAATCTCTTTAAAATCCCGTTTTTCAAAATTCTTGACTTTTGATTTTAATGATTCACTGTTATAGTTAAGATCCCTGTTTTAGTCTAAGAATGTGAAATGTCTGAATAATAAGAGAAATAATTCTTTATTTCAGTTGTGTCAAAAGTTTCGGCAGCCTTTCAGAATACACTTCTTAAATCTTGGCCCATTCAGTAATGCATTTGGTTTATGTATTTTTATGTCAACCTGATATTGATGTTTTCAATTATCAAATACAACTATGATTATTGCTTCTCTATGAAATTTTTTTGTAACCATCCAAGTTTAATTTGGATGCATTTTGAAATAATTCGTATGGGTGACGTCATGCATTATATTAAATTCTATTACACGTATAATAGTTCTATTCCGTCTTTTAGAATCATTGACTTCAAAGAATAATATGTGATTGAGTACTGGAAACCATAAGTTTTCTATAGATTTGGGACATTTCTTTAGTTAAAAAAGTTCAGTCTCAACTCGTCCTATGTTGTTAATTGTTTTTTTTCCAACGTAATGCCTTTAAAATGCATTAAAAAATAAATAACTCCGGAAATGATACAAGTATCGCCAAACCTTAATGAACGCTAAATATAAATTTTGCTCATATTTTTAAAGAATCATAAGTTCATGATATCTGGTCATTTGCTTGGGGATTTACCCTAGAAAAACCTAAAATACCCCCAATATAAAGATTATAATTAGCGTAAAAAACTTCTGGATGATATTTGGTTATTTGCTTGGGGATTTACCTTAGAAAAACCTAAAATACCCCAATATATAGATTATAATTAGCGTAAAAAACTTCTGGATGAATGAACTCTCGTTAAATCAACCTAGTTGAATGAGACTGTAGAATATACTAACTACACCTGTGCAGAAGTGTAAGAACTTCCCCTTACGAGTTTCTTGGATGTCATATTAAACCATATGGTGGGGGATTTCCGTCCTGGAACTTTGAGGAATGCGGAGTACTTACTCATTGCCATTGCTCCCAGGTCCACTTTGAGCTGAAGTGGTAGCTCACTATAGGACCACATCTATGGGTAAAATAGAACTGTTTGACATCTAAACTATGAGCCAGCAAATGAGTTATGCTAGAATGAATTGTTAGAAATAGAACTATTTGATCGTTTAACTGTGTATAAACAAATAACGTGGTGCCTTCAATAGGTTTCCAGCCTTTTTTGTACAGGCATTTAAAATTGTTGTAAACTCTTGACAATTCAGTATGTTATTGCTATACATATTATGAGATGACAGACCGATTTTTATGATTTCAGGTTCAAATTAACAGCTATAGAAGGAATTGGAATATACCCTACTAAAGCCTGATTGTCACAGCTGGATAATTTCAAAAATGCAATCTGGACGTGAGGACACTTTAGAAGAACGATATGGAATAAAATTCTGTTTTAAACTTTGAAAAAATACCACAGAAACGTATGGAATGCTTCAGACTGATTTTCGACCATCTTGCATGAATCGAACATCAGTTTTTGAGTGGCAAAAGATATTCAAGGGGTGAGGGATGATGAGAGGCGTGGAAGGAGTAAGGAAGTCAATACACCAGAGTTAATTGGCCAAAGGGTTAGCGTTACTATGTTGAGGTTTTAAGGGAGTTCAGGAAGAGATTCCTATGGAAGAAGCCAGCACTCTTCAAATCGGGTCAGTGGCATTTCCACCAGTCCACAACTCCATCCTTGCCGCAGACTATTTCAGCAAGATGGGCATCAAGACAGTTCCTCAGCCTTCCTTTAGTCCTGACCTTCCTCCGTGTGACTTTTGGTAATTCCCTAAGCTCAGAGGTTGTCGTTATGAGACAATTGAGGAGATGAAAGAGGCAGTGACGAAGGCCATTGACACGCTCACGCAAGAGGACTTCCATGGGGCCTTCCAGAAGTTGTTGGAATGGTAGAACAAGTGCATTGCAGCCGGAGGAGATTACTTCGAAGGGGAGTAGAGTTTCATGTGTGTACTCTCAATAAAAGTGCCCATACGAAAAAAGTCTGGAAACTTATATAATGATCCTCGAATAGATGTTTAATTGCATTGTTAGTGATACATAGCCATACTTGGAACTGTTAAATTTGTGCAAACGAATGACTAATGTTAAATAGAATTATAGCAATAATTGAAACTTTAACTGTGTGCCTAAATTGAATTATTGATATTATATGGCAATACTTCAAACAATTTGAATGTGTGCAAGTAAATGAATTTCAAAGAATCGAACAATTAGTGTTAAAAGTCAGTACTTACGACCACAACAAACAAACGATTAATATTAAATTGAATAATAAGAGATAGATAGCCATAAGTGAAACCATTTAATTGTGTAGAAATAAAAGGAATACTCATATACAAACATATCTGATTTAACACATTTTAGGATGAAATTACCAACAAAATGGTCACATACATATCATTTGCATACAGATTTAGCTGTAAGCAAACAAATGATGAATAGTAAATTGAATTATTTGTATTAGAGAGAAATCCTTTAAACCATTTAACTGTGTGTAAAAGAATGAGCTTAGGCTCGTTTAAAAATGTTATCTATTAAATGTGTTTAAGAATAATAAAAGTTTAATATATAATAAACAGTATTTGGCATTGAATTCCCTATAATGATGATATGCCATAAAATTTAACCCAACCAACCAAACTAAATCTCGTTAAGGCGTTAAATAATTTGTTAAAAATGATTCATAAAAAGGTTACAGAACTACATAATAGTGAACATTTGTTTACAATCTTTCGATGTAAATATCATATTTTTGTGTTTTACTGTTTTTACTGTATTTCAAATCCTTGCTAGCTTATTTTATCTTGTATTGTTATTTTTTATGCATGTAATTTATTTCACACGTATTTTTCTGGAAAAATAGTTATTTCCTATACTTCCATGACATTATTGACGTTGCTGGGAGACGTAACAATGGACATAATGATGTTCGTCAAACTAAAATTTAGTCCGGAAAAGTGGCGTAAAAGCGAATTTAACTTGGGCCCAAATGACGTAAAAGGGTTTAACGCGAAACCATGATACTGATTTTGATTTGATGGTTTTATGTAGTTGGAACTACGGATAAGACAAAGTTTCTCATTAAGACTAAAAATCGCCGAAATATGCCGAATCTGATGGTGTCTCTTTGGAGAACTCATTGTTCATGAAATATTAATTTCAGTTCCTTGATTGGTAACTTCGTTGATAACACCAGTGATTCTATGAAGGAAATCTCATTCCTTGTCGACAATTAGCTAGTTCGAATAAAATAGAACACCTTTGGGTTATCCACATGTATCTATCTAATATTTGTGACTTCAATCCTTGAAACAAACGATGAAAGACTAATCCCTAAATAGAGGTAAAACAAAAGTGTCATCACAATTGCAAATTAACTGATATACAGTATCGACTAATGAGGAATGAAATTAGAACACATTCGTTGTGAACTGAATAAATATTCGGTTGGAAATTACCATTTATATAATTCGACAGAAATTAGAGAAAATCTACAGAAAAGAATATTGTGAATGCAATAACTGAACTGACAAGATGAAGAAAATATTTTGACTGGTTGTATTTGTAACGACAGTTTTAAGATATGTCAGAAGATAGAGTATTGTTCACTACTAATTGACAGCATTTCTTATTGAATCAGTATATCCTAAGATATTTATTAATTATGATATTTATATACGATTGAATACAGTATATCTCTATATATACCCTTATATAATAGTTAATATTCAATGAAATATTGGCATATATGTGTAAAGTTGCTAAAGAAATGAGGAGCTTTCATTCACAAATTTGTATTTCGACCTTTTGCGGTTTCACGAGAGAAGTGCTGTTGGGATTCTCTACGTTATTCTTGCGACCTTTAAAGCGCGCCAAAACCAGTGTTTGAGAAAATGTTGGTTTGCCCAACTTTTGCAAAACAGGTTGAAACTGACAACAATGAGAGCGTATTTTTGAATGTCACACTGAACTTATCCGTTACGTGTAAATCTTTCTTTCTTTTCCACTCCTAATGAAACATGCATTCTGTCACTGTTAACGATTCATTTTCAGGCTCTGTTGGCATAGAATCAACTCGACACTAACGGTGCTTTGTTTCCGTTGTGTTGCTCTTGTCATATTATCCTCTTTTTCAGTTCGAGAAAAGAGAAACTGTTCAAATTGGCCCCTCAGTTTCATTCTACTAAGGATCAGTTCTAAATCTTGTCGAAAAGGGTTTCAGGAAAATAAATCTGGAAAGAAGAAATGGCCGAGAATTGCGTCCGAAATAGATACTGGACATTTAAGAGACAAATTATTAATTGGCATTGCAATTAAACGTCATCTGAAACTATTGAGTAACTTAACGTTTCATTTCATACTGACTGCGCGAAAGGAAATGAAAGGGTGAATGAGGTGAACATAATATATTAAGAAACATAACTGAATCATCCAAAGATGATTTTCAATTAGGAAATAAAACGCATTCATTTAATAAAAAGTATTGTACAGCCTATAAAGTTTGTTTTGGTTTTATCGCATGGTGGAAATTAAAACAAATAATTGTATGCACCTTTGAAAAAAGAAGTTTTTGGGTTGTATGGTTAGAACTATCATATCAGTGTTCATATAAAAAATATTGATATTGACATAATTATGGTAACTTTTCGACATTGAAAGTCGAAGAAAATAAACAATATTATTTTTTTCAACGAAAATATAAATGCAGTTTAAAAGCAAAAAAATAAAAAATTGAGTTTTATTTGTAAAGGTTTTATTACTTATCGAATCTATGTAAAGCTATTTTTGATGTTACAACTCAATTTAATCGATATACATAAAACTGCTCCTCTTTTTTAGACCCAGTAACTGGGGGGGGGGGCAAAAGAATAACTTTTTTATTAAGCTTTTTCTTGATGCTAATATATATATATATATATATATATATATATATATATATATATATATATATATAAACAAAATATAAACATTTGTACAAATACCGTTATGAGAAAAAATATAGAGGTTTAAACAAGAGGTTTTTTACCGCTTTTCGGGGATGGACTTTGAGGTAATTGTCATGCACTGAAGAGTAAAACAGCAAATTGGCTAATGACTTCCCAGTATTTCACATGATATATCATCTTCCCTGAATTATTTTTATGGCGAGAAGTAAAAGAACAATGATAGAAGAAACTCTTTACGAAAGAGTAATACCTTATTTTAGAATAGTTTTGACGACGCAAGAGATTTCAAATATATTCAAAATATCATAATGAATTTTTTATCAATAAAGGTTTTCGGACTATCGTCTTCATTGTTATTGTTATTTCCACAACATTTCGACTGATATGTCCTCCGACCTTCTTTAGGTGTTTGTCGAACTCGGGAACCTACACGGAACTTCGAACTACATCCTTTATTGAATCCTCAGGGGTCGACTGTTCTGATTGCCATATCCGGGTACAAATGTTAAGTATTCCTGTATTGTTACTCGCCTGCAGTCAGGATTGAACCTGCAAATGATTGTTTCCTTAGGGAACCAACGCCTACAACCGTTACGCTATCTGTCCTGCTGGACAATTGAGAGTGAATATTTGGTGCTTATAAACTTAATGTTCTTACTTGACTTAGATTACTACTGTTATGTATGACTTTTTGCCTATGCTCATATTCATTTTTTTTTCATCTAACCTTTTTAATTATCGGTTCCCATATTGTATTCATCACTGTATCTGGTCTACTCAAAAAGTCATTGTAGCCCAACATATGTACTGGTTCCTTAAGGCGTCTAATCCTCCAATGTTCAGCTCTATCAATTATTTCAACTTCATCCCATAAATGCAGATTGTTTCCTTTTTCCTTCCATATATGGTCTGCCATACCCGATTTTTCAATCTCACCTCGTACTACTGCCTCGTACTAGTGCCTGATGGAGGAAACACAATTCTTGATCATGTTGAATTCCGTTAGTTGCTTGACCCAGAAGAGATATCTCCGGAGAGTTGAACCACTTGTGAATACTGTCCTAATGTCTATTGACTACATATCTTTTTTGATCCTTTCGGCTAGTCCTTTGACATAGGGCAAACATACTGTGATGAGTTTTCGGGTATTGTCCTCTATCCTCTTATCTTGGTTTCTTGGAGCCGATGTTATGCGCCCTGGATAGTTGTTACGATGGAGGTTGTTTCTCGGACTAATCATTTCTTCTTGATATGCATCAGTATCGATACTAATGGTTTTTGCTCGATGTTGTAAGCAACGGATAATTCCCTTCTTTACTGTATATGGATGATGGGAGTTGAAATTGAGGTACTGTCCGGTGAAGGTGGAGTTACGGTACACAGATGATCTGATTCGTTGTTCTGTGCATGTTACTAATACATCGAGGAAGGGTAATTTGTTATCTTACTCTTTCTCCATAGTGATCTGTATAAATGGTAGGATTGAGTTCACGTGATCGAGTAATGTCTGAAAATCTTCCTGATGAGGCCAGAGCTTCTTAGGAGAATCATATGGAGGTTTCAGGTTCAACCCTGACTGCAGGTGAGTGACAGTTCAAAAATACTTAACATTTGTACTCGGTTATTGCTAACAGAATCAGAACAGGTGACCCCCGTGGATTCAATAAGGGACGTATTTCGAAGTTCCGTATAGGTTCCTGAGTTCGACAAACACCTGAAGAAGGCCGGAGGACATATCGGCCGAAACGTTATGGAAATAGCAATAAAGATGAAGACAATAGTCCGAAAACCCTTAATGATAAAAATCATCAAGCTTCGTCTCAGAAATTTACACAACTAATGATCCTAATGAACGTTTAAGATCATTTGTAAAATTTCAGTTATTCTAATAAATTCCATAGTTGTACGCAAATTAAAAAAAGAAATACTTGTTCGCATTTCCCTGTGCAAATTATCTACTATCAATATAAAAAAAAACTGTATTTCAAGCAAGTTGTGACGGGCAACGAAAATAAATTACAACGAAGAAAATACAATTGAGCAAAATTAAAAGTATGAAAGTCTAGTTTTAAGCTTCTTCCCCAAAATAAATATATTAGTTCGAACTTGTACGGCACTTACCTCCAACTTGAGCGACTAGATACATATATCGGAGAAAGGTGCTCGAAGAAAAGAGGATGAATGTAACAGTCAATTAAGATAAAGCTTTTCTTTGTGACCAAGTAAAAATTGTTACAAATTCAAAGGGAAGTCTTCTCACCTTAATTAGATATTAGGTCTTTGATCTGCTATTTAATAGAGCAATTACAAAATGCTCTAAATGGAAAAATATCCACTTTATTGAAAGATCGTAAACGATATATAGAGTACTTATATCTGGAGAATATTTTAAAATGCACTATATGTATAACATACTCATATGCATGCAGAAACATAGTCAACACAACAAAGACGAGCGGACACACTTCTTTAGAAAAATATACCTCTCACACTTTTTTCGAAATGGTACGAAAGGGTTATGAAAGGGTTATTGTGTGAGGGGCGGGTTGGAAACTGAACAAAGACTGCAACATATTGACCCCCAGCTCTTCTGGTTATAGCAGCACTTCTTTCTCATCCTACGAAGCTGCTCAACCGGGGACCCTGAGGGCCCGGCTCTCTGCTGAGTCTGGTTCTCACTGCTTCAAACTGCAACCACTGACTCCAAACTCTGATCTCCAACTAACTCAAACTTCCTGTAGCACCGGGTTTTATAATTTTTTGACGTTCACCTGCTTCAGTGAGCTTTGCATCTGCACTCAATTCAACCTGTCTTCAGTCAATATCTTCGACCGGATGCACCTGTTATTTACACTGGTGCATTTCTTATTTGACAGCTCGGCCGGGTCGGAGGTCAATATGTTACACATGAAAACACCTTACAATGAGATATCTTTGAAGTTTTAATGTGATAAATAAAATTTCAGTAATTAGAGTGGGCAGGCTGTTATTTTTCAGTCAATACAATACTTTTCAGTTTAATAGGCTTTATTCACAAAAGGCATAGAAAGAAGATTATCCCAGGTGTAACAGCTGAAATTAGTTTCTCTCGAAAGCAGGATTTCAGTGGCGATTTGCTGAAGATCAACCGAGCACAAGGAGTGCATATCCATCAAGGAAGCCTTGTTACGGAAAAGACTGTTAGCGACTAAAAAACATAGCAAAGAACACTGAAGGAGTGGCAAAATATATTGTGAATAAATTAGTCAACTTTGAACTTTTTGATTGTGAGTAGAGAGTGCATGACAGTCGAAAGCCTTGAGAAAGATGAAATTATGATTTTGTGATACCAGCATGTTAGTGGTTTTGTAATAGCGTGGGGGAATTTAGTGGGAGAGAGAACTGGAGATTTGATTTACATGAAGGGAATCATTAAAGAATAATAACGTTCAATTTTGCAATTAATTACCAAACCACATTGTTTATGCATAATTGAAAAAAAAACCTCAACTTTCAACAACCTAATGTTTCGCAAAAGATCTTATAAATTTATAAAATTGCCTAAAGTCATAAAAAGGAACAACATTTTTGTCATTACGACTTGATTACTTCGATTTCTTGGTCTCTCTCACGATGAATTGATATGAGGTGAATTAGATAAGAGACTTTATGGAGAATAGACATAGATTGAGAGTTAGCTTTTTCAGTAAAAAAACGAAAAGAAATTCTACCAGCAAGTAGGGAGAGGATGCAGGAAGACATACCAACAACCCGATGCAAATGAATCAAAAGAATTTAGGAGCAAAATATGGGAACGGAGAGATCATAACATAAAAGCTGAATGGATTAACAACATGAAAAAAGAGCCATAAAGACTGGAAGGACCTAAAGCAAAAATACATCTCAGATGACTCAGAGTAACTCTGGAAAAGGTACCAAATTGGAAAACACCAGACCATTACGACATGCCGGACACTAGTTTAAAAGATTCATTTCCATCCAGTGCAAACTGGTTATCGAAAACCATGAAAAACTGGTGGGTGGAATTGACAGCAATAGGAAAAAGTCTAACTAAGGTGAAAATCCAGAAAGGATTATTCCAGGTAGATGCATTTTTACCATTACTATTTGTAAGAGTGATAATGTCACTCAACTATATATCTACGAAATGCACAAAAAAGAAAAAGAAAAAAAGGACCAACCACTATAGAGATCTTGCAAAAATCAAAAGGGAAGAAAAATGGATGAATCATACTCTCAAAAAGTCTGACTAATATCTTTGGGAAAAATTGAAAGTAAAGGGAAGGGGAAAGAGAATGTTTGGGAATTATGGCCAGGACATGCAGATATAAATAGGAAGAAACAGCAATTCAGAAAAATCTCTGCGGAAAAAAACAAAACTAATTTAACTGATATACTGTGTACTACTCCATGTGTGTGTGTGCGTGTGTGTGTGTGCGTGTATGTGTGTGTGTGTGTTTTCGTGTATGTGTGTGTGTGTGTGTTTTCGTGTATGTGTGTGTGTGTGGATTATATTTGCGTATTATTGTGTTATCATATAAGTGATTTTTAGTATTTGTGCGTATGAGGATACATTCGCCCCACAGCGAATTTGAATTTGTCTCCAGGATATATGAGTCACGATGTGTAGCGAAAGTCGCGACAGTTTGACTGAATAAGTCTTTTTTTTTTGTATTCGTGTGTGTGTGGGGGGGAGTGGTGATTTTAACTGAGGAACAAATTATCATCAATATTGCATTACGAAGAAAATAAACTTTTGATTTCTAAGCAAAAGTGACGGAGGAGTATGATGGATCAGAACTAGGAATATCGAGGTGATGAGACATCTTATATTTTGATATACAATGGAGTATAGTTTATTTATTTATTTTTATCACCTAGATATTCTTTCGCCCAGATCCACCATACTCCTTCGTCTATTATGCTTACAAATTAAAAGTTTATTTTCTTTGTAATGCAATGATGATCATAATTTGTTCCTTAGTTAAAATCATCACACACACACACACACACACACACACACACACACACACACACGAATACAAAATCAAAAATAGAATAAAAGATAAAAATAATAAGATAGATAAATACATAATACTCCATAGTATATTACGATATAACATGTCTCGTCACCTCGATATTCCTGCGTTTTGATCCACCCTACACCTCCGCCTATTATGTTTACAAATCTAAAGTTTATTTTCTTCGCAATGTAATGATGATGATAATTTGTTCCCTAATTAAAATCATCATCATCACCACACACACACACACGCACACATACACACACACACAAATACAAAAAGAATCGTGCAGCCAAAATTGTTGCGACTTTTGCTACACACCGTGATTCATATATCCAGGAGACAACCTCAAATTCCCATCCCGGCGCATGTATCTTCATTCAAAAACATACAAAAAATCATTAATTCAACCACACCCAATATTATGCTAATATCAGACACACAGACACACACACACAAAATAGTTGTACACGATCCTAACATTCTTTTGACTATATTTTTCATTTTTCTTATTTCTTCAGTATCTTTCTTTCTCTGCCTGATGATTGTCGTAATAAGACGGCATGAAACCTGTGGTCGCTGACAAGCATCAATGCTATTAAATATACATAAAAATAGTATATATATTTTTATTATTATATTGTAGCTCTCTCACCGATATTGAGTGTTCTCCAAAATATACTGCATTTGGTCTGCCACAAACCCACGATGTGAGATAGTGACAACCAACCCGGTTAATATATATATATATATATATTTGCTAAGCTTAGCTTAGATGCGGACATAACACAGTATCTGACGCCCAGTGAGAAATTACTATTAGTGGTCTGTTAATCTAGCATGCCAAAAGCTATATCACGTGAGGTAATCTCTTGCTTTTGTACATGGCTCCACATGGCTTGAGTTTGTTATTACAATAGCGTCTAAGTTCATATGTAAGCTGAAAACATAGACTATTTATTTATTATGGCTTCTGGAGAATGTTGTGCCGAATTGAGTGAACGTTGTTGATGTAACAAAGAGCTTTACTTATAACTTCTGGTAAACCTACATTTAATTCAACAAAGCCATCTCCGGTTTAAGACATTATCTTTATTTGAATTTTTCCTTTAGAAATTGAACGTTTAAACAATATATAATTCTCACCGAAAATGTAGAAAAGGGCTTCCTTTTCACTCTTTTAAAAACTCATTTAAAGCTGTTTTTGTTTTGTTTTTTTTAATTTAGCAATACATAAATTTCCCGAAAATCTAAATAGTACTTTGTGCATCAGCAAAATGCTTTCATAATTGTTTTCTCTAAACTATAAGTAGAAAGAAAAGCAACCCCACCAAAAGTAGAAACGTTCACATTTCTTTTTTAAATCACCCAGTCGGCTGAATGCATCTCTACTAAAGTGTAAGACTCCACAACAAGTGTCCTGACACTTAATCATCTGATAATGAGGCTCCAGTTCTGGAGTTTTGCGGAATGTGGAATATCTCTTTCATTGCCATTAATTATAATTCCACTTTAAACCGGAGTAATAGTATCTGTTAGAACTATTTACTATTTTACTAGGGATTATTATTATACTAAAAATAATTATTGCTGTTAGATAGTGGTGATTGAAGCCATTTAACAATGGGCAAAGAAATAACCAGTATTAAATTTGACAGCAGTACTTGATAAGTAGAATTACTTATGTTATAAAGTAATACTCATAATCATTTAACTCTTTGCAAAATATTAGAAGGAAATTTTGAGTGATAAATCGTAAAACTTGGAAACATTTAACTGTGTGCAAACAATAAGGAGCATTACTTGAACCCATTTAACTTTGTGTAAAGAAATGAGTTCTGAGTCGTTTAAAAATATTACCCACGAATTATTTGCTTACAAATCACAGACATTCATACACACATGTAGTTATATATGAACAGGATTTGGCATTAAATAACCCACAAAGGTTATTGTGCCATAAAACACAACCAAACCAAGCTAAACCAAACATCCTTTTAATATTATTTCACTCACAACTCAATGTATTTTCTCAATTAAATAATGACACAAATAAACAGTTTATTAAGGTCAGTATAATCAACAAATTCTGTTCATATTTTCAGAAAAGTAACAAAGTTACTAGTTCAAACTAATATCTAAAAAATTGATTTGACGTCATTATTTTGAGACTAATGAAAGATTTAATAATGTTCTACCAGCTGATATACAATTTCTCAGTTCCCTAAAAGAGAAAAGATAAAGATATATGAAGAAAGAGTATGACTTAGCCAGCCATTCTTTACTAAAAGAACTTAAATACAAACTGTTTGATCGCAGTCAGTATAAGGAAAGGAATTAGTACGCTAGTAATTTCGTTCTTTTTCGAGTTGCAACAGTCATAGACATTTCAAGTGTCTCCGACCACTACAGACTGATTTGATGTAAACATCTTGACTATTGAGGAAAAAGTGAGACTAAAGCAATTGCGTTTATTTTATTTTATAGGAAGGCGTCAGCTTAATCAAGCGTGAACTTATATCTGTAATGTGGCATCTTCAGATATTTAGAGAAGCCAAACACGAAGTTGAGGCCAGCTAAAGTCTCGAACTTTCACCTTTTTGACTATGAGGTTTCTGATTACTCATCCACTATTAGACTACAATAACACCTACTGATCGTTTTTCCCAAGAAACAAGCAAAAAAGCCTCACAGATTGCTGTTCAGCGTAGTAAGAATGTATGCCCGCATCGAAAAAGTGCTTCAGAAAAAGTTTGCGTGCTTGATGTTTGCCAATATTGTCTATTTTTTATTGATAAATACCAAAGTTTAGACATTTAAAGGGATAGATAATGGTGCATACTATATGTTATGCAGCTCAATTAAAATATAAATCGTGGCTTGAGTGAATAATACAGAAACATGTATAATTAATGGCCGGTTCGAGAATTTTAAAGAAATGGCCAAGATACGAGGGGCAGATTGTAAAATGGTTGAAATTTAAAAGTGAACTGTATATTTTCAAGTTATAAGTAAGTGAAGATTGTATTGTATATATTTGCCAAAACATGCTGCCAGAGGAGTGATGTGATGCCAAATCAATTTTGAAGTGGAGTCAAGATAGTATGAATTCACATTTTTTGTCTGGACGTCAGACCTAGGCTGAAGAACGCAGTTTGCCCCGCTATTTATGCACAGCTTTTCAAGGACATTACCATGAAGATCAATGCAACTATAGTGTTGTATCTTATAAATATCAAAGATTTGATTGCTGAATAGTTAAAAGTAAATCACAGCCAACAATTAAATTGATCAATCACTTTTATAAAAAAATGGAATCATATACTAGCTGAAATGTTGTTTTGCTGAGTGCCTGCTATTCCAGCTTGACTTTTTCGTGTCCCAGTGGTTGTCTGTTTTAAGGTGAGGCAGGGTAGAAATAGACGGATTTCCTAGTTTCTGGAGAAAACCATTTCAGTAGAGTAGGTCCCCATTAGCGTCAGTTGGCGCATCTTAACCCTACGGCATCAAATGATAAGCTACCCTATTTATTTTCGCTCCCAGATCGAGTCATATCAAAGACTCAAAAAAATGGTACATGATGCCGCCTTGCTTAACACACATAAGGTAAGGATCACGGGTAAAATGGAGAAATCCAGGGAATGGAGTAGTGCCCTCCCCTACAGATCACCCTCGAATAAGGTCAACGATAATTATGTATATGTTGTTCCTTTGTGGCTATAAACTATCTTTGATGTAGAAGGGTTAGTAAATGAACAAATGATTTCCGAGTGACTTTTACTAGTAAATATAATACTGTGTAAAACATTAGATTGATTATTTGTTTTGTTCGTCTTTAAGTGTAGTATTTGAAAAAAAATTAGCTATGACACTCAAAAGAACAAAATTTTGAGCTAACTGAATTCAATAAAGTGTAATTGACAGGTAATAACTTTTAAAGGCACATATAACCTTGGCTTTTATTGAAGGCGTTAAAGTAATGTGACTAAGATCCTAAAAGTTAGAAATTAGAGTTTAAATTAAAATCATTTAGATCGGAGGAGTCGAAAGCTTCACATCTAATTTCCACTGTGCTCCTGAGGGATCCTGGTAACCGGATAAGATATGAAAAAACATCTAAATCAGTACATCAGAAAAGTTGACGATGCGTAATTATTCCTCCCAGCTAAGAAGAAGCTAGAGCAACTAGCAAAGAACATGAAACAGCGTGAAAGAAGAACGACCAAAGGCCGAAAAATTTAGATGGCTTTTGTCATATCGTGAATTGGTGTAACCAGCTTTACTGACATGATATACAGTTGATCATAAATCTGTGCGAACTCGCAGGCACGGAATACGATGGTCCAAGAATAAGAAATCCTGTTGAGAGAAAAAACAAAGGGTCCGGTAAGAAAAAATGAAAAGATAAATAAAGGAATAAAAAGAACCAAAGAATGAAGAGAAAATTTTCACACACACACACACACACACACACACACACACACACATACACACACACATACACACACACACACACACACACACATTAACTGATGGGACAGTCAATGTTCGAAGAAAGGGAAAAGGTCTAAATAGCTATGATGAATAAAAACACAAGCACTGACATGGGCGTACTTAGTATAAAATCTCCGAGTTTGAAAGAAAAAAAAAATGCTAATCAGTAAACGTTTTTCTAGCTCACTTTTTTCTTTTTTTTCATGTGTTGCATTATTCTTGTTTTAATCCTTTCAGCAGGGACCAGTAATATTATTGTACAGACAGGTGAGAAGTAATTTCATATATGTTTGAGAATTTCCTTGCAGTAATTGTTAGCAGTGTAAGAAAAAACTTGATTTGGTCATCATGGTCATGTCACATTCCACTTTGGAGGCTGCCGTTTAAACATAACGAGGTCAGAGAACTTCCAAATGCAGCCTAGATACACCGAAATCAGTACCGTATTCTCTACTGGGAATTTTAAAATTTCGCTCCTCAACTTCAGTATCATCCAGGGTTGCTTGCGATGATCCTCCAGTGAAGACAGTCTGTAGATAAAAAATAAAGAGATGAATCATGCTTCCAGTTCATTTACAAGTTGATCAAGGCATTCGTAAAGATTTCTCGTTACAGAAATTCTTCTGAGTAAAACAAAGGTGATATGACGGAGAAGTGTTCAATTGAAAGGAAAATGAATTGCGTATTTCCTCTCGTTTGAAGATTTTCTGAATCAAGTGCCTGAATCCTTCCTTGAAATCCGGTTTTCACAACACAAATAGCTTCGTATGTGCACTCCAACGGGTGGTTATCAAACGCTTCATCCTGATCTTCACATGCAAAATGAAATTTTCATACGGTGATTGGAAAAGGAGAAAAATGTAGAGAATATCAATCACGCCATAAATATAGTGGCACTTGCATTCACAGATGAGGCATGAACACCGCATTAATTCAGACTATGATTAGAACAAATTTAGCTTTCCTAAAAGACGTTGAAAATCACCATGAACTTCAGCCGTCTTGTAGTGTAAGCAAGAGGTTGCTAACAGTAGGACTATATCAAAGTACTGGCATCTCAAACAGTCACCCGAACTTATAAAAAGTTGAGATCCCTGTCAGGGCAGCATGTCATCTCTTTGTGAGTTTCCAAACAAAAAGAAATGAATGTGAAAAAATTGAATTAAAAGATTACATATTTGATTTCCTTTTTGAAACACTTTAACATAAAAATGAATGATCACGTCTTCAAGTTTCTTCACACACAAAATGCCGCTGCGACCCACCACTTTGGTCTCCCATCGCTCACCTATATTTTCAAAGGAATTGTGAGCGAGAATTGCAGTTTAAGTTTCTATTTATTATGAGCCAATATTAAACATTCATCTGGGTAACTTTGTTTAATAAAATCTGTTTTATGTAATTGCTGTATTTTTCCCTATGATTTCATATAGATTTTCTTCTAAGTATGCTAAGGTTAGGTTGGAGTATATTGGTGCCACTTTTGTTTCTATAGCATTCAATTTTTTTTGTGTTTCTACAGCTATTTTAATTGCCCCGAAATAGTGGATTTTTGGTAATCTGTAAAAATTACTAGTTTTTGAAATGCAGTTAAGGGCCTAACTCCTCCACTGAGTAGAAATCGGTATATTCGACAACATCAGCCGACGGGGCTAATCCATGCATGTATATTCATATCCCCTCCTCATATCTTATATTGAAATACTCTAGATCAAATTCATTTGAAATCGCCATTAGCTTCAACCACGATATCCAGACGACTTCAGATTCTTCTGTAAACTTTTCCGACGCTCTTCTTGTTTAAATTGGTAAATACTGCTGTTATCCTTGCCCTCATTATTTCCTTGGTGTTGGTCTCTTGCTTTCATCAGTTTTATCACTGCGGGATTTACTTTCATAACTAAACAATATTCCACCTCCATTAGAGTCTGCATTTCGATGTCTGTCAAGGAGGTAGCAATCTGAGGAGTTAAACGGCCTGATGTTAAATAAAATGTGATCACAGAAATTTCTGACAGTCAATACAGTGTTCTCCTGCAGTTTGTGTGATTTAGGGCAGCGTTCTTTAGGTAAATGTAGGGTTTACTATTCAGCACTCACTCGATCCAGAGAGCACTACTTCATCCGGGCAATTGATGTAGACTTCCATGTTGAGTTTAAGGTTATGTGGGGAGATGAATGGAAGCATAATTTCACCAATGCTGGTAAACACCCTAAACATTATGATGTGGACTGGGAATTCGGTTTTCATCACTATCGGCACTTCTTATGATGACATAGCAAGCCAGCGGCTTTTGTGAGAGTTCACCATCTGATCAAGGTAGAAAATCTACTAAGAAAATGCAAAGGATGTCCATTTGAAGGGAATGCTTATGCTTGTTCAAAGGCTTTTCAACATGGTTTTTCTTTTAGCCTCCATTGTCTGTGATAAAAATTCGGTCTTTCTCATCCTGTATTAGAAATGTCGAATGCCTTAATGTATTTCTTGTCTCATAAGAAAATTAGACACTCACATATCTCTAAGTATGGGCCGAATTGACTTGCTATGATCGTTGTCAATCATAACTAAGATTCTCACCGACTAATTCCAGCGTCCATTTTCTAGAAAAACAATCACAGGAAACTTCTGAGCAGCCGTCCATTCATAATCACAATCTACTCATCCAACACTTTTCGAATACTCCACATTGTCCTGACATTGACACCAAGACATTGTGAAATCTTTCGTATATGGGTTCCGGTGTGAATGCCACGCAGTACAGCACACTGGTTCAAAATTTCTGGAGCTGTGAATTGCGTCAAGGTACCGCTCTTCTTACTGAAAGTGCTTATCGACTTCTAGTTTGCTGTTGAGCTGATAAAACCTTAAACAAATAAAGTGCATATGCAAAGTTAATAATTTAAAATGACGAGAATTTATTCATTGCATCTTATCTATCTATCTATTGACAATCCATTACCTACTTGAAAAAATTTACAAAAATAGTTAAAATTAATATTGACTTGATACATTTAGGTTTATTTTTCTGCGTTACCAAAATCGAAGGAATACATAAAAATTTTGTCTCTCCGGACATTCAAAAGTGCAACCTATCTTCTTGTTATAAAAATCAACCAAATTTCAAGTCCTGGTCGGAAATACGAAACGATTTCAATTACGCAAAAGGCAACTTACATATAATATATTCATCTATGAGTGCATTTTGACTTGAAGGGTCATAGAATTTTCAATCATTACTTATTCAAGTAGTAATTCCTCTCTTCTGTTCGACGGTTCACGACCCCGTTAAGAAACGTACATATAAGAGAGAGAAAGAGAGAGAGAGAGAGAGAGAGAGAGAGAGAGAGAGAGAGAGAGAGAGAGAGATTCATGTAGATGGAGAGAGGGAGAGAATAAAAAAGGTTTCATAGTGGTAAAAGCGTTTTACTGACAATGGTCTTCAAATTCAGGAAATTAAGGACGCGTTTAAGTCACTCAAGTATGAAATGGGAAATTTCAATCTCCGCTGTTTGTAGAGCTTCCCAACGAAATGACCCCCGGCCAATTATTGTGACATCACCACGCAATGACATAATTCTCAATGTTATATGCGCAACTCTCATTTCAATTTGGCCAGTCTATCTGTCAGTGTGTTTGCCTTTCTCATACACACCAGTGTACTCTCTCCCTCTCTGTTTCTCTCTCTGTTTCTGTTTGTCTGTCTGTCTGTCTCTCTCTCTGATTTTGGAAATCTCTGTAAATACATGAAAAATTACAACAGTTCCCACTAAAAAGCTGAGAATATGTTCCACGACAGCTTGAGGATTCTGAAACAAATAGTAGTGTGTTGTAGCTCATTCTTATTTTTTTACTTTATCTTTCTCTCTTTACACACACACACACATCATTTTTCCCTCAGAGTCAACACCATAGGCTATGCATTTTCTTCAGCGTTGAACAAACAGTTGAATACTGCAGGCTGGTCTCGTTTATTTTTGCTTTCTGCCTTAATACAAAAACCCGTATCGATTACATCCGAAATGTTGAATATGCATGGCTGTTTGCAAACTGATTCAAGTACATATAAAAGGAACATGTATGTAAATTTAAAAAAGGTAGTTATTCATATAGAGAAAGTTTCAGTCTTAATAACAAATTATTGCCTAAGAGATTTCGATCATATAGAGCTGAGTGTTAAGCAAGGAGGTATCAAGTACACGACTTGGGATTGAACCCAGGTCTTCGGGATCATTGGTGAACACTCTAGCCACATATATATATATATATATATATATATATATATATATATATATATACATATATATATATACTGCACTAAATTTAAAACATAAAACCTCCTCGTTAAGGATAATACCAACTATGCCAAAATACACCTAAACCAAACCAATGTAGTTTAAAAATTTATATGTACATTTCGAGAGTACCTCCCGAAAAGCAAAAATTATTCTTATATTGGCTATAGAACCACAGCATTATCTCGTCGTCTTACTTATGAACTTTCTGAAAATAGCTCCATAAATCAACATTTAATAATAAAACACAACAGCATTAACCAACTTAGATTATCTGATGAAAGGAAGATTTTCACGAATCATTAAATGATTATACACAAAAGTAATAATAAAAAAATGATTATAAATCCTAAAAGCAATATGCATAAAAATAAAATAAAATAAAATAAAAAAACAGACATAAATTAGATAACATTTAATGCAGACACCAACATTTTAAATATCTTTAATAACTGAATATAAATAACTGTATGAGAAAAAAAAATGTGTACTCTTTGTCTGAGTAATTTTTTAAAACATTTATTGATATCATTGTTGGATTTATTTTGCTTATTCTTAGTGCCCCTTCCCAAAACAACTGTCATTTGTTTCTTGCTGCGGGGGAGGGGGCAAGACTTTCTTTTGTAATCATTTTTGTTATCGATTTTAAAAAAAACGGACATTCATCTTTCACGTAGCTCATTCATTTCATTGTTCAACGAAAACATTTACTTTTACTCTTCCTTGTTGCATCAAGCAACTATGGAGGAGCCAAATAACTCACAAGCAGATATATTTAATGGTCTGAATACCCCCGCTTCAGAAAAATGGTCGTCTTTATCCGTAACACCGGGTACATCATCTTCGCAATCATCGATTCCGGCCAGCTCTATTCCTCCAGCCCAAAAAGTGCCATCAATACCAGTCTCCTGGTCCGCACCCCCCAAAAATACCCTGAGGTTTATAGAAGGGATAAAGTGGACAAGTACGCCCAGTACCGTAAAGGTAATAGGATATTACCAATACCTGAATTGGTAGAGGCGGTCCAATAAAAAACTCTCTCCTTCATAATAACAGACTTAAAGACCAGGAGACTGGCAGGAATAAAGAAAGACACATTCGAGGAGTTGCTAAAGGAAGCAGGAATCCCAGCTAGATACTTTTGTTGGCGTAACTTTGCTACCTGGGATGTCTTGGTGGCATCAGAAGAATTAGCCTTCAAACTGACCGGAAGTAATATATCATCGAAATTCTTCTGGCTTTAGCCAGAATACATGGGAAAGAGAAGAATAAAAGTCACCGTGTGAAACGTCCTAATACAAATAAGTGGGGACGTTCACGCAGCTTATTTAAGCGAGTATGCCGACGTGGAAGACGTCACGACAGCCCAATCGACTTGGTGGGACGGTATACAGTGACTATTTTTTAACCATGTGCCTAAAAAGAAGTGGATTCCAGGCCATTCCCCAAACGTTGGATTACGAAGAGCAAGTCATGATGGTATCGTTGAGGGCAGGAGATTCCAATGCTGGAACTGTAAACAGCTGGGCCACATTTCCAGATCCTGCCCTCAAAAGACCACCCAAAACACAACATCGCCATCAACAGCAGCGACAACAACAACAGGAACAATAGCTTCCACTTCAACAGCAACATTGACCAACCCACAAAAAACGGAAAGTGGGGACCACACAAACAAAAAAGAGGGGTGGATCAAAAATTCACCAACAAAATTAGAAAACACAACTCAAATCGTAATCACAGCAGCTAAAGAAACAGCATTAACACCAGAAAAAATAAAATCACCAGCTCCATCGAATAAAAAAGAAAAGAAAAAGAAAAAGAAAAAAACAACACACCGGAGGAACAGCTTGAGGAGATGGAAATTACCACAAATTTAAAACGTAGGAGGGACATAGACGATATTATTAGGGGGGTGAGAAGAAAATCAAAAGTAATCAGCCAAAGTCCCAACCAGAAATCCAACCTCAAACAAAACCCCAACGCTCAGCATAAATCATTCCACTTCAACCCTCACACTCTAAATATTCCCAACACTCAGAAACCCCCTATCCTCAACACTTCCCCCCCTTTAACTTACCTGGCAGTTCTCCCGGTATCATTCAGAGATGAGAGAACAAAAACCATCATCATCATCGTCATCATCAAGAAAAAGAACAAAGTCAGCCTAAACTGAGGACCGACAAGCTTTAAACGGAATTTATTTTTGCTCACACTGATTGGAATCACCCACCATCGACCACCATCTAAAAAAGACGTTAAATCCGCTTATAGCTCTGAAAACCATCGACAATTACAAGATCATTTCATATCCTTATTTGTTTAGGGGTGAACCCAAGGCAGCCACCTTTGTTCATTCATTGTACTGGCAACCATACAAAGGAGCCGTAGCAGTTCATTGAGGAAGCCAGAGGGGAAGACATAAGGCTAGTGGAGTTGGAGCAACCCTCGTTGAAAAAAATGTTATCTTTTTGTTCGGGCAGGGTCCCAATTTATGTTCATCCCTGTTTTTATTGGTCCCTAAAGCTGAAGTACCCTTTGGATGTCGGCAGAATTTCCAGGGACGGCCGAGTTACTACTGATCTCAGTACCGGTTCCCTGCGTCGGGCCGTCGGCATCCTAACCCCCGAGGATTCCCGGCCCGTAGTCGACAATGAGTAAGGTAAGTGGGTCTGATGGCTTTAAACCATGACACGGTTAATGTGAGGGGACTGAGGGATTCAAGCAAGTGTGCGCGCTTGCTTGCTGAACTCTTGACCCTCAGAGTGGTTGTCGCTGCAAGAAAATATCTTCATTTGCGCTGCGGACTGTCGGGTACTGGAGAACGACTTTGCCGTTTTCTCAGCAATAGCGCTGGGGTCTCTTTGCTTGTTGGACGCAGCCTTGATGCAGATGTAAACGTTGTTTTTTCAGGTGAAGAGGGCTGGCTGATTGTGGCCGATGTTGCCGTTAAAAGCTTCAAGTTCTGGCTGATCGAGTTTTATGCACCCCATACGCTGTGGAGAGGGTTTTCTTTTTTCATCGGTTGTTGCTGTTCCTAGACGATTTAAAGCGTCTAGTTTTAATGTGTGATTTTAATGCGATCCTTGATCCCATAATAGATACGGTTGGGCGGGAAGGAAGTAGGTTGGGAAGGTGTGAAAGCAACCTGATCGATCTTATGACTCGCCATGACTTAGTCGACAGGTTTTGTCTAGATCACCCAGGGAAGGAGATGTAGAGGTAGCTAAATAGTCGCCCTCTGCCAAAGTAAGTTCCTACATGGACAGTGTTAGAAGATCTGACTGATTTCGTTAGTTGTCCCACGATCAACTTGATTGGACTGACTGACTATAAACTTGTTGGGGGTTAGTCTGCACTTAGCTAATAGACCTAGTCTAGTCGGTTACTGGAAGTTCAATACCTCCTTACTGAAGATACGAGACTTCCGGGATTGGCTGGAATCCCTAACCAAACTGGCTTTGTGGGGGTGATTACCGGGAATAGGTGGTGGATTTCTCTTAAACATAGGATTAGAAATTACGCCATCAAATACGGTCAACAGGTCAACTTAGATAGGACCAGGAAGATAGATTTTCTCAGGCGGTGGCTTGGGGGAAGGGCTCCCTAAACGTAGAGTTTGCTAGGTGGGACTTTGATCGCGAGACTAGCGAGCGCTACGAGGGATTCGTAGTTAGATCTAGGTTAAAAAGAGTTCTCAACGAAGCTGTGAAATCGAACGCTACTGTGCGTGAAGAAGAAGTGCGAAGGTTTCCTGGTCAGTATATCGATTCCGTCAAGTTCCCAGATGAGCGCGTACTGTGATCGAAACGCGAGATACGTGATGCCTTTCGTGATCACATTACTGAAGAATGGTGGCAGGCATGTTTGGGAGAGATTAGATGATTACAGGCCCATAACTCTGCTAAACACAGAGTTAAAAATTTACTTACAGCAAGAGTTTCCGCGTTCGTTGATGATAACACGGTCTTTATGTCCCACCGCTTGGATATAAAGGCTGTGAAGAAGGCAGTTTCCGAGTACGAACAAATAGCAGGAGACAAGGTCAATTTTGACAAAAGCGAAGGTTTGCGACTCTGTGCTCTGAGGAGTAGTGATACCCTGCCAGAGACATTCCGCTGGAGTGACACACCAGTCTGCATCCTCGGGGTGTGGTTCGTGCTTGACTGCCAACTGGAGCGAAATTGGTCGGAGGTACTGGCTAAGGTGGATGCCCAGGTTGGAACCTGGGTTTCAAGAAGGTTGTCCTTAAATGGCAGGGTGCAGATGTGCACCGTGTATGTCTTCCCTTTGTTCCTTTACCGATTGGCTGTACTTCCTCTGCCTAAGGTACGTCGGCTGGCACTGCAATGATCCCTAACCATATCATTTTAAGGAGGCCAAAAGCCGATAATCTGTAGACAGGTCTGCATTCAACGTACACGCAATGGGGGGCTGAGTAAGCCTGATTTGGCGAGCCACTGGCTCGCTGAAAAACTTGCATACTTGGGCCGATCGTTGTCGGGGGAAGCAGTGCAGAGACGAAAGGCGAGTAGGATTTTTCCCCACTTCAAATCAGATCCCAATGCTGAAGGTCGATGTAAGCCGATGGGAGAAACACCGTTTGGCCCTTCGTAACCTTTCTGAGTCCAGTAACCTTTCACGGCCTCGGAAAAAAAACTATATCGGGAACTACTGGTGGGCTCCGCTTCGAAGCCTCTCAGTGAGCGGCGCCGCTGTACAGCTGAGTAGGTCTGATCCCATTGGAACTGGACGTAAGATTCGGGCTTCTTGAACAATTCCGAGTTCTCGCTTACCTGGCGGTTTGCACGGAATGCGTTGCCTCTTCTCGGGTTGAACTTCAGAGCGGGCCCTGCAGACCCGCACGATTGTGCTCGCTGCTGCAGTGGTTTGGAAGAAATGGATGATCACGCCTTCTACTACTGTGAGCGAGTTCGTCCGTTCTGGGATCACGTCGGTGAGTGGACGGCTCGCATCGAACCCAAATAGCTCGTGCTGCTCGACGTTGGTTACGTCGTAGACAACGTTCTACTTCTGTTTCAGGGTGAGAAGCATCTGGTGTTCTCGTGATCCTAGCTGTATCCGGAATAGTGATTTGGACGACGCGAAAGAAGGTATTGTATAACGATGCAAACTTTTCTCATCGTGATCTGATATTGTTCTTTAGGCATCAGCTTAGGGTCAAGATCAGATGCGATAGAAAACGCTTGGATCGCATAACATTCGACAAAAGGTAGGTGAATTTAGCGAGCCTGGTCGTACGAAAGGGGCAATACTGGATTCATCCTTCCCTCCTCTTCCTTCACATGGTGTCTGCGGTCCAGGTCCTTCGGATCCCCATCCCGAGTAAATAGACTTTGTTTTCCCTTGAATTTCTGGCTAGCAGTGTGTTGTGAGTCATCATCTCCTTCACCTAGTTGTTAGCCTCCAAGATCTTCCCAGTCCTTATTTTTCATACCACATCCCTTACTCCAGCCCACCTCTAAAGATCTTGGAACCTCATCTGAATCAATTCATCATACCTGTCTTCACAGCGCCTGATCCTGCTTTTTTCTTTTTTCCCGTTAGATCAGTCCCCTTCCAACTTAGGTTTGGTCCGGCTTATTTTCGGCATTCTTGGACATTAGAAAACAGTCGGCCTCCATATCGTAGAAGCGGCGGGGGAGGGCAACCAAATAGGGAATTTTTTCATTTCCAGGTTTTTTCTCCATCCCCAACATACAATACTTTGTAAATAAAATCATGTTGTGTAAATAAAATCATTCATTTCATCTCGGGATTTAATGTAGGTCTTATAGAGTAAATGCTATATTTTGGCGAATGTAGCATGGTTGGTTGAATGGGTCGGCGAATGTTGGCCAGCAAAGGATCCCTCAGACTATCAGTTATAGCATGACCGCTCCCTTCACCTCCCCTACAAAACCATAAGGCCTCGTGCCTCCATGGAAATAAACACTCTATTAGAAAACATTTTTACAACCGAACGTTTTAAAACAAAACGTTCCAACCTACAACTTCAAAACAAAACGCTACGAATAATTAAAACGGTAAAAACTCAAAAGTCAACGCAAAACTACTCTACCACTGATGATGACCAAAAGTCTGATCGAAACAATATTAGCTACCAGATAATTCCTTTACCCTTTATACGACAACACTAGAAAATAAGAACGAGTTGATAAAATAAATATTCTTTTCAGTTAATGCTGGCACGTTCGTACCACTTCTGTGAGAACACTGAAAATCGAGATCTTCCAGGAGCAATGTATAATAGAGACGAATGGCTAGAGATACTCAAGTAACAGTGTAGTCAGCGTGACTTGATGATAGAGTGCCTATATACATATATGCAGAGCACCTAACTTCAAGAACATGGTTGATCTAGTATTTTTCCATCGATAAGTTTGCATGCACCGATTATTCTTTCCAATTTGTAAGCTTGCATTTCATTTACATTCATAAAAGAGAAGAAATTAATGTGCGTGTGTGTGTGTGTGTGCGCGCGCATGTGTCTGCATGCTCGTATGTGTGTGAATGTATGTATGCACTTGTATGTTTCTGTTAGAAATACATTGAGAGAGAGAGAGAGAGAGAGAGAGAGTGAGAGAGAGAGTCTTATTCAAACTAGATCAATCTGGTACAATGTTACCGAGGATGGTGCCAAAGAAGTCGAAAATAATGCTGACTTTGCAGACCAAACTGGCTTGAAAGTCAACACTATTTTCCAAACACTTGGCTTTTGAATCCATGTGTAATATATAGGTCCAAAAATACGACCAAGATACGAATATGTAAAAACGTTCATATACGCATGGAAATCCACGAACACTCGAAACACTTGACGACTCTCTATTTGTTCTGGTACGAAACTTTTATTTACCTTTTTGAGTTTAAGGTTTTCCGATATGAGGAGAGAGAGACACACAATTTCTTACTATGCTGACTGTTCATACATCGTCAGCTCTCAAATCACAGACTCAACCAACGTGCGGGCATCTCGTAAGCCCCTGGTCTGGCCTCGCCCACATCAAAAATCGACTACCTTCCTCTAGCGTCGAACCTCAACTCACTGCTTTCTTACAAATTCCAAAATCCTCAGCCCGTCACTTCCGGGCATGACGTCATTCACATCCCCAGTCCCATTTACTATCTGTTGTTTTTATTATGACATCTGTGATTGTCACATCCTCCCCGTCCGCGCGTGAACACCTGCACTCAATGTCTGCACCTAACTAACCCATGAACTAAGCCGAAAGATTCTCAGCCTAACTAACCCGAAAGGTTCTCAGCCTAACTAAACCGAAAGGTAATATATACAAAACGAAAAATGATAATATAAAAAAAGTCCTTCTAGAATTACATAACACATGCATACAATGTTTATCAGCCAAATTAACATCATTAACTAAAAAACAGCTTCCCACACACATACAAACACCGCACAAATACCTATGCGTTTGTGTGTATATGAGTGTGATTACGTATGTGTGTGTATGCCTCAGTGTGGAAAATACTTAGGAATACAATGAGGTGGTAAGTAAGGAAACATTAACGACTGTGAGGGCATAAGTTCAACTCCCAATGTGTGTCTAATCATAATTACCAGGAATTTGAGTATTTTTTAATACAGTCGCATATAGTTTGTCTGTCTGTTTGTTTGGATTTTATGGCATGTCAACCTTTGTTGGCTATTTAATACCATATCCACTTTTATAGAAATAATCAGTTCTATTTCAAACCATTTAGTTCAGCATAAGTACACGATTTAATTGTCAAAACCACTTTTATAAAAAGAAACAATTCTATTTCAAAGAATTCCGTTTAGCGTAAGAACAATTTCAATATCAAAAACAGTTCTTTTTGAAACAATACAGTTTAGCATAAGTACACAGTTTAGTTCTATTTGATCCATAGATAGGAACCTACAGGTGCTACAACTCCGGGTCAGAGTGGACATGGGATCAATGGCAATAAAGGGCTACTGCGCATTCCTCAAAGATCCAGCATTACTGGAACCTCACCATCATATTGTTTAGTGTTATATTCAGGTCACTCGTTGGTGGTGGGGTTTTTACCCCTCTACAGAAAAGCAGTCGGTGCATTCTACAGTCCCAAGGCCGCATATAGAGAGACGAAAGGAAGGAAGGAAGGAATGGATAATGAATGAAAGAGATATAAACTACACTGAAGCCATACGTCAAGAAAGAGAGACAAGAAATATATATATATATATATATACATATATATATATATATATATATATATATATATATATATATATATATGCGTGAGTGGAAAATACAAAGGAGTGAGAGGTAAGAGGCAATTATATTATTTTCGATTATTGTGTTTGCCTCTTCTGGTAAAACCAGGAACTATATTCAAGAGACTTTGCTTTACTTTTGTCTATGTCTTTAAGCATAAACACTGCATCTGAGAACAAATCTACATTTCTTTTAGAAGTTGCAGCGTTTGCAATATATTTACGTTTAGGTGTGTTTATGATGATGTTCTATACGCTGACGTATAATTCCACATTTCAAGAATAAAACCAACCTTGTAAATACTATCCCCCCTCTCTCTCTTTCACTGTATATATATATATATATATATATATATATATATATATATATATATATAATAAACTTAACCAATGGACACAATGATTATGATTTCGATAAAGGATTAATATAAAGGTCTAATTATTGCAACCGCAGATATTAATGCAGACAATTATGCTTTACCTAGAAGACACGTAGCTGCATTGAGATATTTACCAAGGAATAACATTATCATAACATTCGATAAAGGATTCTAGATATTTCAATTTCAAAATAATAGAATTATTGGATATAAAAACCCACGAACAAATTACACAGAAAAACATTACTAAAATTTTAGATGTTTTCAATAAGTCTAGAAAATTAATGATAAAAGAAGACAAATTCTGGTCTTCATTAATTGATTACCACCCGATGATCTCTAAAATTCTTTGATTTCCTAAAACTCATAAAACTGGAATTCTTTTACGACAAGTTATTTTCGTGATTGCAACTGCCGCTGTACTATCACAACATATTTAGCCTAAATTTTAACCCTTTGCCTATGTTCGATTATCGATTGGCACATAAAGAACGCGTGTGATTTATACAAGAAAGTAAATAATATAAACATGAAAAACTAATCACTAGCCAATCTCAACATAAACTATCAATCCCTGTCATTTCTTAAATAATATAATAAAAAACAAATAAGAATTTAAAGTTCAAAATAAATCCATTAGTATAAATAACCATGTATATTTTTACTCACATCTCAAACAAAAAAAAGTTGTATCATCATACGTTTTTACCTAAGCCCTCTTAGGATTTGTGCCCTTAAATATGTATATAATGAACTATATAGAAAACTTCTTCGGACAACTTCAATATCATTAAAACCTTTATATTACTTGCGAAAAGAAAAGCTTTTTCAAATTCATTTATGTAGATGTTTTCCAAAAAATTTCTAATAAAGGTTTTTCCTAAAATAATTTAAGATAGAGATATATTATTTTATTCAGTGATTTAAACCAAAAGAATCTTCCAAAAAACTCACGTAATCATAGAATCAAATCAGTTACAAAATCACCGAAAATAATTAAGAATATAATCAATAACAAGAATAAAAATTCCCACATTAGATATTTGGATTGCAATAAAAATAAGTTGGGGAAACATTTTGTGCAATTCAAAAACGAATTTTGTGAACATAAGATGGATTTTTAAAAAAGTGACGAAACAATTTAGAAACTATTGAAATTTTCACTTTAATGATTCCAAAATGTTAGTTAATATACATTGCAATAAACACCGAAAGAAGCATTATTTCTAACAAAGGTGCCGTTTTTTAAACGTATCTTCATATCTACTCAAGCTAGTGCAAAAATGTTACAAGATTCCCTATTTCTATGTTGAGACACACACATACATACACATACGCACGTACGCGTATGTGTGAGTGCGTGTGGGTGTTTGTGAATTTGAATCCCTTTATATTATTCAAATTTAGAAGTATATATAGTCCTAAATCTGAATGATTTAACTGGATTTTCTCTCTTTCTCCCTTATTTTAAAAATCTAATTCCCCGTACCACCTGACTCCGAAAAGACTTGATGTAAACTGACCAATTGTATAAACATCAAAGATTCTCTTTGTAGCCGCCACTCTTCTCTGAAATTTCAGTCATTTATTCATCTGTGAGTAGAAGACTAAGGATTACATTTATTTGATTATATCTTTCTTTCTTTGTTGACACACTTTTCTGATTCTTTCAATTGACCGGTGAGTTTCTTTCATTATCAATTTCTCCTCTTGGACTGATTTTAAACACTCTTAAACTAAGTAGTACCATCACCCGTGACATAATATAACTGAGTACAGAGAAAACGGAACATGAAAAAATATATTTCCATATATCTTTCGTGAACGTTTACTATTTTTATACAAAAGTTTGAAAATGAAATGAGTCATGGTTGTTATTTGTTTTGCTTTTGGCAAGGTTGCATAATGACATTCTCGCTTGAAAATTAACAGTAAACAACAGCGTTTATTATACAAAAGCGTTGGAATAGAGTTCGTTTCCAACTTTATGTCCAATCAGTATCGCAGAAAGAATACAAGACTTGACATGATTGGGTCGGCAGGGTAATCCACTGGGAGATGTGCAAGAAATTTAAATTTGACCATACAAAAAAATGGTATATGCACAACCCAGCACCTGTCCTAGAAAATGACACGTAATCTCCTATGGGACTTCGACATACACACGGATCACCTCATCTCGGCCAGAAGAGCAGACTTAATAATAATCAACAAATAAAAGAGAACTTGCAGAATAGTCGACTTTGCTGTCCCGGCTGACCAGAGAATAAGATTGAAAGAATGCGAAAAGAAGGATTAGTACTTCGACCTTGCTAGGGAATTGAAAAAACTGTGGAACATGTAAGTGACAATTATACCAATTGTAATTGGCGCGTTCGGAACAGTAACTAAAGGATTACTAAAGGGGCTGGAGGAGTTGGAAGTTGGCGGACGGGTGGCGACCATCCAAACGGCATTATTGAGAACGGCCAGAATACTGAGAAGAGTCCTGGAGACTTGAGGAGACTTGCTGTCACTCGGACTCCAGTGAAAAACCATCGGCTAACGCTCTTGCGACAAGCTATAATGAGTGAATAATAATAATAATATAAATACACCCCACTCCCCCTCACACACACACACACACACACACACACACTCATATATATATATATATTAATATGAATTGGTCCACAAAGAGAATTATATGTTTTAATTATCTATTTTGCTCTAACATGTTTCTAGCTTTTTGCTGTTATCAGAGAGTTTAGTCATTTTACCTGATCTCATTTTCCCTTTTTGCATCAACAAAACATCAAACTGTTTTTAAAATCTTTTCACTTTCTCATATAATTCAACCAAAATAACAGCATGCAGGCAATAAATCCTTATATGGAATAGTGAATGTGCAGTTTGGCATATTTGTGATGCTAATTCATTGCAACCACAAACGCAAAGAACACTTTCGTGAATCAGCAGGATCTCACAATATTAGCTATCTTACAATTAACGTAGTTCATGTTTAAATGACTGATTAAAGATTAGTAACCTATTATAAGATAATAATAGAAATAATACCATCACAATTTTGTTATTATTTTACTTCTTGCGTGTTTTTCATATCTATGGTAGCTGCTGATCTTCCATGAATGCCAATTACAATTGGTATCACTGTCACTGTCATGTTCCACAGCTTTCCTAGTTCTCTGACAAACTAAAAGTCCTTGTGCCTCTTGTCACTTTCTTTGATTTTTATTCTGATTCGTTTTGACGGCATAGTCTACTATACAGCAAGTTCTTTTTTGTTAATCATCGCAAGGCCTGATCTTCAAGCCAGGGTTTGGTGACCCGTTTATATTATAAAATCTCAGAGAATTTTGTGTTTCTCATTCTCCAGGAAGTATTCTGGTTTATGCATATACATACATATACCATTAGGTAGTATGATCAAATTTCAATTGCTTTTATGATTCTCACACACTTATATTTAGTATTATACTCTCTTTGCGCTAGTTTGCTACATTCGCTTATGTGATTAATGGCTTTTGATATAAGTTGTCCTGATGGCGATATTTTGTGCGACTTTTGGAAGGGATTCAGTTTCTCTCTTAACGTTTCCTTTTCATAGTCATGCCCAGGTGTTCGCGCGTGAGATTTAGCCAGTTTTTGCTCTGTTGTTTTTCTCCTTGTCGTTCGTTGCTTTCCTACTCATTTTCTCTCTAGTTTTCATTGTTGTTCTGTCTGTCTTTATGTTGTCGGTGTAATTAGTCTTTCTTTGCTGTTTTTAATGTAATTCTTGAGTCCTTGTATTGATGCCTCCACGGAATGTTGAATGCTGGCTTGTCCTCTTTTTTTTTTTTTTTTTTGAAAACATACACTGTCTATGTCATTTCACGGATGTAAAGCCTGTGTATCGTAATAAACTTACTTGTGCTTTCGTCCATTTCATCCAGGTGTTTAGCTTTTGATAAAAATTCATCAGTTGAATCTAATTTCGAAAATTTTGTTATTCGTCTGAGGTCTCTTTTCATATTATTTCTTTCATCTCTGCTTCTTCGATCGACACAATCCAATATTCCCTGGCATTTGTAAAGGTCCTTTTCTCGAATCATTCTGACTTTTTTTATTTGACTGTTCTCTTTTTTGCGTTATTTGTCTTTTTTTCATTTTTCATGACAAGCATGGCACATTTTTCTAAACCTAATTCCATTCCTATATCCGGCCTGTATTTTCTGATTGTTTTTATTTGCCTTCAGTTCTTTTTCATTCTTTTTCGTTTTTTGCTAATAGCTTAATGACGTCCATTTACATTGGATGATTAATCTTTTACCATGATTTTGTAAATTATTGACCCCTGTGCACTTCCTAAGTATATAATTGAGTGGCATCATTATTGTTACAAATAGTAATGATCACAGCACATCTCCTTGGACTTTCGCCTCTGCTAAACTTTTTCCTCCAGCTGTCAATTCCTCCTTCCACATTTTTTATGACTTCCGTGTAGAAGTTTATGAGTTTGTCAGATATCTTAAAAATTTTCCGACAATCTTTTTTCTAGGATCGCGGGACCATATCAAAGGACTTTTGTTGTCAAAGCATTTTATGGCTAAATTTTACCGCCTCGTTTTGCTATCCTTAAGGATGTGCTGATCAACATACAGTAAATAACCTATTCCTCTTGTACCCTAGCGACTCCCTTTCCGTTCTTCAAGAAACAGTCCACGGCAAACTAGCGATTTTCTCGCTAATTTGAACAGTCAGAATTTTCCATATCGTACGTACATACGATATCGGAGTTGGTGGAGATGTACGTTTTTAGGTGTCTTTCTCGATCAGTGATCTACTCATTTAAAGAGCCAGTCTGTCTTGGATAGATATGAATTTTTAACCTGAAAAATGTATGCCATCATGGCCTATCGTTTTCCAATTCGATATTTTTGAGTGTTGCTCTGAGTGATTTCATATCTATATTTATCTCAGCGGTTTTCTGTTTAGTTCTCGTAATTCTTTTTTTTCATGTTGTTTATCCATTTGGCCTTTCTGGTAGGTTCTTTAGATTCCAATAATTTACTCCAAAATTGTTTTGGTTTCTTTGCATCAGGTGGTTAGTATGTTTTCGTGCATTACTCACCTACTTCATTATTTTGGAATATCCTGTTTTGTTTGAAATGTTTCAACAATATCTTTTGATTTATCTATTCAAGTTGTATTGTCAGACTTATCTGCTGTTTTGTTTTGGTCTTTTCATACCAACATATACTCCCCTGTTTTTTTTCTTCATTATCATTTTCGCTTGTTCTTACAATTTCTTTTCCTATCCTTATAACCATTTTCCAATCCTGTTTTTTTTTAAATTCTTGTTTGAGTGGCTTAGGGAAACAGGGGTTTTTCATTGCCTAGTTTAGCTACTGCATAAACAAACTCCTTTAGTACAGTGCTATTGCCTGTTGGGATATTTGGTAATAATTTTTTTACTTTTCGCTTTCTACCTTAACTTTTTCTAATCTTCGACAGGAAGTAATGGTAATGTAGTCTTCTTTTCAGTCATGATTTTTGTTTATTGACTCAACATTAATTTTGTCTTTTTGTATTTTCATTTGTTTTATGGTTCTGGGTTGTTTGGTGTATCCTCAAACTTTCGTCAATATTATTCTACCTTGGTCAGTTTCTTGCATTGAATCTAGTGGATTGTGCCCCAATTTCTCTCAGTCATTCTTAAAATAACTGAGAAATTCACGTTTGTCTTTTGTAATCCATTTGTTCCGTTGGTGTCTCTCAGTTGAGTAGTTACTATGTAAAGCTTTGTTTTGTAGACCCGTCGGAGAAATTTTATTTGCTTGAGGAGAAAGAAATTGATTTTGATTTTGGAAGAATAGAATAAGATATTACAAATTTGTACTGACTGAGTGGATTTTTGAAATAAAGTGTAGATAAAAATTGCGTTATTTTCGAGGTGAAGGAATTTGAGAAAAACATTGTTTGATCAACAGAAAAAAAGTTTGTTATGTTTTATATAAAAGACGTCAGAAGATCAGTGAATTGTTTTAAAATGTCGCTGTTGTTCAGAATTTTTAAAGTGTAAAAGCGAATTCAAATCAAAACCAGATCCTATCAATCATCAAAAAATTGGAATAACCTATTTCCTAAATTTCAATATGAATTTTTTTCACGTCGGTAGAAGATTATTGAAATCCAAATTAGAATAAAATCGATGTTTTTTTTTGTTTCACCCTTCACCACCCTTCATAGTTTGTAAAGCAATCAAATCGAGTAGAAACCAGCTACTAGATTTCATGCACTCGGAGCTCTAACCTTGTATGCGATATCTTTAAACAAGTAACAGTTTTCAACATATTTATGAAAATAAATAAAAACTTGTAGCAAGCTTTACGTTTCCTTTACACTTCACCCGTTTCTCATAATGACTCTGAATATTTCTAATGTTTTTTTTTTTTTTGTAAAATAATTCCAACCACATGACTTGGGAATGTTTCTAGGACACTCCAGCTACTAAAATTAAATATCTTATTATTGTTATTGTTATATAATATACCCCTTTACAATTTTTCACACCAGCATTAACTTGTGATCTTCTGCTGGAGTGTAAGTGACTGAAAGATTATACAGCTCTCTTGGACTCTACTGAGTATTCTGACAAAACTCAACAAGATGGTATTGATTCCTCCAATCTTTCTTCCATCATTTTGGTGCCTTTCCAAGTGCGCCAACTACCATTGGTATCTGCATCATCTTTATATTCAACAACATTTTTAGTTGTCTGGCAAGGTCTAAATATCTGTCTATGTTTTCGGTTTCTTTTACTTTTTACTCATGGGTCAGAATAATCCACTAGACAGTAGTAAAGTAAAGTAAAGTTGGCGACGATAGTCGAGGGTAACCCGAAGGCTCCCTTTTCGATAGCTACTACACCAAGTTGTAGGGGAGGGCGCTACTCCTTCCCTGGATTGCTCTACTTTACCCTTGATCCGTACCTTATAATGCTGAGTGTTAAGCAAGGAGGCATCAAGTACCATTTTTTGAGTCTTTGGTATGACTCGACCTGGGATTGAACCCAGGTCTCCCGGGCCATTGGCGAACACTCTAACCCCTAGGCCAATGTCCGGTATACCAGTTATGACTCGACCTGGGATTGAACCCAGGTCTCCCGGACCATTGGCGAACACTCTAACCCCTAGGCCAATGTCCGGTAATGGGGAGTACCCCTTCATTGCAATCTCTCCCAAGTCCACTCTGACCTGGAGTGGTAGCACCTGATTGGGTCCTATCTAAGGATGAAATAAAACTAAACTGTGTACTTATGCTAGACTGAATTGTTTGAAATAGAACTGTTTTCACATTTAAACTGCGTACTTTTTCTAAACTGAATTGTTTGAAATAGAATTGCTTGAGTGTATAAAAATGGATTCGGTTGATATGCCATAAAATCAACAAAAACAAAACTAAACTAAACTACTTCTAATGTTAAAGCTCAAGTTCTGATGATCTAGAGTGTGGAGTACTTCTTCACTGCTAATACTCCCAGGTCCACTGTGATCAGGAGTAGTAAAACCTGTTAATTATTCGTCTTCTATGGGACCACGTGAAAAAACGCTTTGAGAAAAACAACTGATTAAAAAATGCAAATATGAACAACAAATACGATTCCCTGGGCATAAAAAAACAAGATAGGTTGACATGCAGTTAAAACCAATCAATCCATTACATGTGAGGTTTCCAAGGGTTAGTTGCAAGAAAAAAATTCAAAAAAGTAAATATTTCTCCACTTCTTCCCTAAGTGTGACACAAAGTTTAATTCTAACAGTTAGGTAGTGCAAAAAATTGTTCAGGTCTGTTAGTGATCCCTTTTTATGGCATCAGGGATTAAGTATTGGTTTTGATTCCACCTCAATTTTGAGTAGGTGCTGCCTGGGGCGATCAGTCTTTAGCGCAATCTGGCAACCCCTTATTCAACAAGACTACAAACACGAAGTGTAGAATGACACTATATATATATATATATATAGGTAGATAGGTAGATAGGTTGTGGTCATTTATCTTGTAAATCAGTATGATCTCTTAATTTTCTTAATTATCACTTGCTATTCTCTTCTAGCCGGGATTTGCTGATCCGTTTGTATCTCAAAATCTCAGATAATATTATGCATCTTCCTGGGTGAATTCTGGTTTTTACATATGCTATTTGGCAGTATATCCAAATTTCAATCTCTTGCACAATTCCCCGTGAATTACACTTCCGACTTCCGACTCAATTACACTTCCGTGAATTACACTTCCGACTCAATCATGTCTAGTCTTGTACTCCTTTTGTGCTAGTTTGCTGCGATCGCTTACTTGGTGATTAACCGTTTGATCTCTTTCACCGCAGAAGCTACACTTGCTATTTTAATGCGTATTGCCGATTTTTTTCATTTTTAGAATTGATTCTTATGGCGTTGTTTTTTATACTATTTTGAGAGCTTCCGTTTGACGCGAGAAAATATCCATACTGTTGCTTTTCTTCCCACATGTGTTTCCTATTTTTTCTATCTGTATTTTTGTTGCCAATATTGATATTAATTGCTTTATTCAGATTTCTTTGCTCTTTTTAATTTTGTCCTCAAGTCCTTGCATAGATGAATCTATACTGTCCTCAATACTGCGAGTACTTTTTTATTTACATGTATAGTGTGCGTATATCATTCATAGAATATAAGGCCTTGTGCATAGTCATGAATTTCCTTGATCTTGGATCCATTTATGTGAGTTCCTCGTTTGTCCATTTTGAACCTGGTAATTATTATTATTATTATTATTATTATTATTATTATTGGAATATATAGTGTATGTGTTGGTGTGTACATATTCATATGTATTTTATATATTATAGTATCTCTCTCCTTATATATATATATATATATATATATATATGATAATGATAAGATTAGTACCATGAAACTGCTAGAGAACTCATACACACATACACAACACGCACACACACACTCACACACACACACACACCACACATTCTCTCTTTCTCTCACAAGTACACACAAACATGTATATATATATATATATATGTATATATATCAAAATATGTAGATCAACGAAGAGATTTGTATTTTTTAGAATTTTTTTTTTTATTACATACGTGTATATTTCCAGATTACTGCTTTCGACAGAGAATATGAATAGCACATAACAGGATGGAAATAAATTTACTATCCTAATGTGACCTGTTTTGTTTTTTTCTTAAAGAAATATATATATATATATATATATATATATATATATATATGTACAAGGGTAGATATATTTGAGAGTAACTGACGATAGATAAATATGAGCAAAATAGCTTACAAGCATAACAAAGATTTGTATATGTAATATGAAAGAAATAGTACCAGTAGTAAGGATAAGGTGCAGAAAACAAAAGATAGTAGAGAAATATCGAAAGAAAGAACAGTCAAATGAGTTGATGGTAGCTTATCATAAGAAAATTTGAATGTATTATGGAAGCACACTTCCACTGGATGTCTGCCGTATGAAGATGATTATCTAGCTCCTTCGACTGCAGACAAAACTAAGGTCAGATTAAGACCTATGTACCAGATGAAACAAAATTTAGGAAATAACAAATAATGCTAGTTTGTTGAATAACTATTTGCTCGCATACCACATTGGGTAAAGCAATCGAAATTACTTGTCAATACAATCTCGACATCAGTTTCATTGCTGGTGGTTGTTGAGTTTTAAAGGATACAATTCTGGTTCTTCTAACGTACTGGTGTCGCAGAAAATTAATTTCATTTCCTAAAACAAGCTACATTGTTTCCCCTTTAATGTAATCCCGACCTTGAGTCTAATGCCTTTTCCTTTCCTTCTCTGCTACACTTCTATCCACTGCTAGAAAGATTTCTCAGAGACGCTCCTCAGTTCCGTCGTTATCGTCATCTTGATTATCTCCACGCCTTTAAAACAGATTCTCTTGATGATCTCTTTGAATTTGCCAAAATAAAACGTTACACGGAGAAAGTCCAAGTGAATAGGAAAGTTGAATATTGAAAGTTGCTGAATATTCAGGGCGTTGTGAGCAGGTATATTTTCATAGTCAAGCAACCACGATTTGTCCTGATACAATTTTAAGGCTTGCTTATTGATCATCTGGCTCTGTAGCAAGAACTTGCTGTGGATGGTTCCTATCATATCCAAGAATCTAACTTTGATTTTTGACTAAAATATCATGCTGTCTGCGGCCTCATCGACATCGGAGATTTCCACTGACTCCTGCCATACGGTCTCCGGATCGAACTCAAAAATCCATGTCACATTACCAATGATGACTCTGCGAAGCAAGTATGGTTCATTTAGAAGATAATAACTTACATCCTGACACACCCGCACGCTGGGTTCTTTCTGAAGATCATTCAACTGTTTTGACACTAATTTTTATTCAAACTTTTCGCATGTTAAAATATTCGTTGATCATCTTGTAAACACTTTTTTATGTTCATCTGATTTATGATCATTCGAACCGTCTGCTGATGAATGACATAACCATTTGATGTTGACTTCAGTCCGGCATATTGAAGGCATCTCTTTGCTTACTTTCCCCCTCTTTCTTTTGAACCTCTTTCATGCGTGACACGGCGTTATTTCCATACACTTGCATGTGACGGAGGTGTCCCAACCAGACGAAAGATTTTACGTTTATTCGTCACTTAGTGTTCACCGTTCGTTTCTCGGTGCTCGTAGCCGAACAACTAAAAATAAAGAGACGTAAAAATTCTTGTGAAAAAGATGCAATAATCACAGAAAGCTAATATTATAATCATATACTCCCAAGATGTCATGTTAGTTTGTAACATAATCTGCTTATCTTTCTGTTGACCATATATTATATAGCACACCCGATCATGTTACTATTGTGACAAACCTCACAAATATATATATATATATATATATATATATATATATATATATATATATATGCGTGCGTGCGTGCGTGCGTGAAATAGCTTTAAAAAGACCGGATTTAGTGAGCATGGTAAAAATTAAAACTAAAAGATGAAATACAAATGGCTATCTAACCGGTTTCGGAGCTCACACATCGAAGCTATTATCAATTTGATAAAAACTGGAAAGTCTAAGCAAGCATTTCCGCACTTTACAGAGGGAAGGCTGACTGGACCTCATACGAGGTATCAGATAGTGTCTTTTTAAAAATTTAGCTGATAAATATTGTAGCTTGTTTAAATTTGGAATGGAATACCCGTATATTTTATTCAGAATCTGTAGGAAGTTAGATGAAATTTTGGATTTTATTTGGTACATGTTTGATCCTAGCATCTAATCTCTGATTACTTTTTTTCTATTTAATGCTAGCTACAATTACTATTGAATCAATGGAAAAATAAACTTAATACGATGAAAAATAAAAACGTTCTTTTGAGTAAATGCTAAGAACTACTTAGTAGAAAATAAAATACCTTCATTGATTGAAAAATAACATCGTTGTATGACTTATGAAATTCGCCAAGTGAATTTATTGTTACCAAGGAAAAAATAATAATAAATGATAAATGATCGAAACTGTGTCATCAAATCTCGAGTTGACTAATCTTTCATTTTAACCAAATCACACACACCTTTCACTTAAAAAAAAAAAGAAGCTATTTATTTTTGGTGCAGGCAAACTTTCTTCTTTATATTGAGGTGATGCTTGCTTAGACTTTAAATAGTTACTATTTAATCCTTTTTCCCTGATCTATTCCCATTCTTCACTTCGTGCATTTACTTTAAAAATCGTATAATCGAAAAAAGCTTTGATGAGCGCGGTACAAACAGTGTATTTTTGATTTTGATTATGATTAATAAATATATATTTTTAAGCTATAATAAAATTTTATACCACAAACAAAATTGTATATATAACTTTAAAACATATGCCGTTCGTTTAAGGGTGCTCCCAAAAAACATATTCGTGCCGACATAACAGTAATATTATTAAAAAGAAAAACGTATACAATCACCAAATACAGACCAAAACTCAAGGTTTCTGATTTTCTTGATCATTAGCTTGGTTTTGGTTATTAAACACATATATGGTCGTATTGTTTATAACACACACACACAACCCACACACACACACACATATATATATATATATATATGATGACCGTTAGATGAAATGTAAAATGGGAGCAAAAATAAGTAAAACAATGACTGGGTTCAAATAAACAAAATTTGTCCTCATATACCGAAAGTATGTCTTAAATATCCTAATAATAAATTATTATGAGAAATAAGAATAAAACACGATTCCTTTTCACATGCCCAATCGTCAGGAGAGTTTCTATTTATCTATCTCAACTCTCTCTAAATTTATCGATCGAATTCAATGATACTTAAATATAACCTATGTAATATGTAGGGAGGTTCGTTGAGTATTTCGTGAAGGAGGTAGTAGAAATGAATCGAAGCCGCAAATGACAGATGTCTGAAGAGCAAAAAACAAGCAAACTGATATAAATCAAATCAGTGTAACACGAAAACAGAACTAGAAATAAAAATTTGCCTAATCAAGTATTAATTTGAAAAATGTCCGCTTTTCTTAATTTGGGCTACTGTGCTTGGCAGGTATAACTAATACGGTTATGCAAATATCTGATTGATTAGTGTCAAATAGGTCTCTTGTCTATACAATTACAGACTTTTTTAGAATTAAATTTTAAGACAAAATGCTTTACATCTTTTTATGCTGCCTTTGATTTTACATATTCATGCGATACATAACGTTCATTTAAGCTCCATCGTACTTGCTATCTCTAGAACCACAGCCCCATCGCAAATTTTAATAGTGTGAGTTGTTAAAGAAGTGTAATCATGTGGGTCAGGATTATTTCAGATTATCTTCCAATTATCCTCCTTTTTGAGCAATGAAAGGATAAGTGTGCATTAAACTTTTCAGGAGCAGTCCTTGTTTAATCTATGTCTAGCCCAGAAGAAAAATACAAAACGTCGCAACAGATACTACACCAGCATCCAGCTCGGTAGTTTGTTATTTTTGATCTGATCGGATAGCTAACTCACCTCAGTCGCATGGAGGTTTGCGTTTTGCTTTGCACGGATGATCTTGTTGAAGGCATGAATCAATCTGTTTTACCTAGCTATGAGTAAATAGTAGAGCAGGGTCGGTTATTTAATTTTGGTTCGGCAAACAGTCTGGGAGAAGCAGAACTCTGAATTAAATCTTCACTTAAACACTGACCTTGTTTCGCATCTTGACCGTACAGGAAGGCTTAAGTAAATGCATACATGAGGTTTAAGACAAGAATTTCTAATTTAATGTCACTCATTTCAAAATGAAAAATCTGAAAAGAATGACATTTAAATTAAGAGAAGATCCAAATTGAAGTATTTCCTATTCTCTTCAAGGAGGATATTTAACCTGAGCACAAGTATAATATTTTTGGTGTGGATATGTTTGGTGATTGGTTGACCTTGAATAAATAACTACGTCCCCACTGGAGGTTCTACTTTAACATTGTCTTTTATTTGAAACAATTACACCATCGGAGCGCATCTGAATACATTTTTTTTAGAGTTTTCGGATTAGTCTTTTCTTCAGCAAGTTGGGTGGCCATCTACTACTCTCTCGGAGAAAGCGTATTCTAGACTTCGAATTTTACATACATTGATAATGTAGTGGTAAACTCGTTCATATCAGCGCAATAGGTAGTAAATGTTTCCGTGAAAAGTGGTGTATTCCAGGTAGTTGAGATTTTTGCTTCTAACAATCCCATTGAGAGAGTTCCACGTCTCAAAAGTTGGCAATTTTTGTGAGAACTCAAGTGGCAAGTTTTATGTATCGATTTTAATATCTTTTAGACTTAAATGGTCAGTTTAAAAATTAACTATAGTCGTATTGACAGATATCAGGTTTATGAGCGAAAAAATATACAGATACGAATACATGGCTAGCCTTCAAACCAAGAAGTCAGTTATCTGGATAGAAGTTATATTGGTAATGCTCTGAAACGTAAGCAATGGGAAAAGCTGACTTTGTTGTGTGCTTGTTGAGTTGTGTCTCTCGGATTGTGGTCTCATTAGAAATAGGACCAACGCATGCCTTTTGTAATGTATGTTGTGCTTGAAGTGAAATGTTATAAATCATATAATTTTATTTTTACTACTCGGGTAAATTTGTACATATAATGGCTCATGTAATTCTTTTATGTGAATTGACTACCACTGGCTTTTTAGTGTGATAAAAGCCTGCCATCATTTTGGTTGTGGCAAATAAGAACATTTTTTCATGTCGAAGAATAAGTGAACGTTTGTGAATTGTGATAGGAAGAGACTCTCAAGTTGGTAATATGCAGCGATCTGAACGTAAGAATACTGAACAATTTTTTAAGAAAGTTTTTCCCTCATTCTACCGGTGAGATTTAATTTTTGTTTTATATAACGGCACATAAACTACTTTTTTCATGCCAAAAATTGATTCATTTGTAAATGTTTAATAATAGTTTTAACGATCTCATTAATTATTGCAATCATTTTTATAATTGCACTTTTATTTTCCTATAAGAACAATTATTTGTTTGCACACAATAATATGGAATGAAGTAAACCTAATACGAATAATGTTCACATATCTATATAATATCAAGCATCATTATCCTGTCTTAATTTTTTCAAACACCTATTTGTCACAGGGATTGGACTTTAACAAGTAATACCACTGCAGGTCAGAGTGGACCTGGAGTAATGGCTATGAAGGGTTAATCCACACTCCCCAGAGATTCAGAACTGAAGCCTCACCACCAGATACAGTTTTATGTCAGATCCAAGAGATAATTTGGATAACAAACTTGATAAGAAAATAAACTTAAAATTCAAAGGAGGCAGATATGCTCGGGTGTGACCAAGTAGTAGTTGCCTGGAAAGAACAGCTTATCATATTTTATTCAATTGTGGTGACGACCACAATTGAATAAAATATGATATCGGATAGAACTCGAGTAATTTTTACCCATCGATAATGTGTATGTGTGCGACAAATTGTCGCAAAATCGGTTAAGGTATCCCTAATGTCCTATTAATTTGACGAGTTGATATATTGAAACTTTTTTTTTTAGGTCTTTCATAGAACCCTCACCCACCGTTCTTTATTTTGTCATGGTTATGTCACTCGACAATATTTGGTGGTGCAGTACTCCTAAGACTTGATGGCTCAGTCGATTGAGACTGTAGAATATACCGAATGCATCTCTGTAAATGGGTAGGACCACTCTCAAACGAATGTTCTTGATATAACATTAAACAATCAGATGCCGAGGCTCTAGTAATGATGAAGCTTTCGGAAATGCGGAATACCCCTTCATTGTCATCTCTTCCTGCTCCACTCTGGCTCTGAGTAGTAGCACGTGATAGTGTCTTATCTATCAATCAAATCGAATTATTTGACATTTTAACTGTACTTAGGCTAAACAGAAATATTTGCAATATAATTATTTTACATTTAACAGTGTGCAAACAACTGACTGATGTTTCAATTGAAATGTTTGTAATTGTCACGCGATATCCCATTGGGAGGAGGGAGATAAAATTACTACTCCTTGTATTTGAATTGACAGTATCAAGCCGTCAAAAAAGTGACCGTTAAGGAGGAATGTAGGTCACAGAGGGGATAAACAGATGTTGGTACTTGGTGACCTTACCCAGGTCGCCGGACACCAAGAGGAAGAAAAGAGGAGCCAAATGATTGGCCGGGACCCCAAAACGGAAGTGGGGACTCCCTCCCCTCAGCGGAAGTAAATAAGAAGAAAATGAGTTTTTGAGCAGGGTTGGTAGCGGGCAGACGAACCATAGCCATTTTACTCCGGGTGGAAGACAAAAGAATTACTGAGACACGAAGGACCCCAGGTTCTTCAAGCCAGTGTAAAAAAAGTAGAACAAAGTCTATTAGCCCGTGAAAGAAGAAAGATTCTCCAGTGGAACCCCGTCGAAAAATAAGATAAGTAACTTTGGGGACATTTTTCCTTTATACCCAAATTTTGTATACCACTCTCTCTCTCTCTCAATTTGAAGAAAAACAGAAGAAAAGACATTTATATTCGTGGACTGTCCAATTATTATATGTTTTGACACTTTGAAAGTGTATATAACTGTAGTAAAGGAATTCATGTACTTTTATGTTACCATGTGGTCTATGTTATTATTTCATGCTTCCTTTCCAGCTTCTATTCGCCTTATGTTATCTTGCTTATAATTGTTCTATTAATTCCTAAAATATCACACGGGAAACCGGAGTTGCCGACTACTACAATGTAATATTATTACGACTAAAACCTACAGGCTCATTATCTTCCATTGTCGAGGGGAAGGAAGTTTAGCGGCCTGGTGGGTGTGTGATAGTGTGAAATTTGGAACCCTTTGCCAGCGGCGGTCAGTCTGGCTCTAAATTGATCCCTCACGTAATATGCCAGTTCTTATATGCCCGAGAGAAAAACTCTGAACGAGGACTTATTCTGTAGGGGATCAAGTGCCAACCTGCCCCGTCTTCACACGTGCGAAAATAAAGTCCCGTTTTGGGATTTTAGTCAATTTGCCGTCACATAATATATAGCAATACTTAAAAACACTAAACTTTCTGCAAACAAATGATTAATAGTAAATATAATTATTCGTATTAGATAGTAAATGAAGCTATTTAACTGTGTGAAAAAAAGAGCTCTGGCTTGTTTTAAATTTTTTATCTTCAAAGCGTGTTTAGAAATAATGTTTAGTATATATGTATAAAAAGGATTTGGTACTGAATAACCTACAATGGTTGATATACCATAAATGCCAACCAAACCAAAGTTTCTGACACATAGTGCTACTATATGTCAGAGTCCATCTACGTATCCACCGGATCTGTTAAAATTATTAGAACTGGATAAGAACACTTCAAATAATATAGCTCCGTGGAAATCATTTGTATTAGGAAATATTACTTGAAGATATAATAAATACGAATATTATATTCGATCTTGCTGTTTTTTCTTTTACAATTTATTTTTGAATTCACACCTGGCTGTTTTTTTCTGCTATTCCAGTGACCTCTTCGACATCACCCACACATTTCATACCAATTAAACCCATCCTTTTGTCTTCAGTTAGTAAATAAAAACAATAAAAAGACACAAACAAACAACAAACATTTCAATCAGTACATAAATTCTTCCATCCTCTGAATAGTGTTAATCGAAATAGATGGAAGCATTGACAAACCTTTTCTTTTAAAAAATAAAAGAAAAAAGAGATCCGATACTTGTTTCTAATATATTTGTAAACTGACATTGTACAAATTCGAAGCTGTACAAATATGACTTTATCTTATCCTGTGCTGAAAGAGTCATTTTCATAACATTATGAACATTTACCTGAAACCTCTTCCACTTAACTATTAAAACAATTAAGAAAGCAATTTAGAATAAGATTCCTGGTTAGAAAATGAATGATTTCGAAAGAGGAATTTCGGGGTGAATTATTTCATCTTTAAACGTAACGTTGATTTTTTAATGTCTATGTTTCAGTGTCTATGATTTAATATATTCGAGTACATTTAGTCTTCCTACTCATCGATTTTCTAGAATTTCTTCTCACTGTTATTTAAAAGTAAGAAAAAAAGCATATATATATATATATATATATATATAACTTCTTCAAGTAGCTCCAAAAGAGAGAGAGAGAGAGAGAGAGAGAGAGAGATAGAGAGAGGGAGAGAGCTCTAGTTATATATAGGTCTTTAAAAGAGCTCTGCAGTAAGGTCATGGATCAGTTTTTGTATTCTTTTCCAAACAATATTTTATTCATAACTATAATTCGAGTCCACTTCTTAGCGAATATGTTTGCGTTTTATTTCGAGCTAATAGTCTTGAAAAATTAAACAATCCACCTGTTCTTCCCCTCCATCAGCTATCAGTAAAATACTTGGCAAGACAAGGACTTTTTAACATCGGTAAGGTAACCGGTATAAAAGAAGGGCACAGTCTATATTTAAAACCTGAGGGGTGTTGCTTGAAATAATCTATGTCAAACTGATACCCTATTATGTTGTAATCATCCTGTAAAGAAGGTTTGGCTTGTACTACATAAGCTTTCTCCATTGTAAACAAATCATCTGAGTTGGTAGTTCAATGGTTCACATATTAATCTGACCTATTCTGCCCTCATACTTCAAGATCGACAGGAGAGTACATCACACACACACTCACCCACACACACTAACACACCCACATCACACATGCACACTAATACACGCACACATACAAATATATATATATATATATATATGTGTGTGTGTGTGTGTGTTCTAATAAAAGTCTTATGAAGATTATAAAATGTTATGCCCCATGGAACGTCTGAGTGATAATCTAATTATTTCCACAGGTACTTGCAATATAAATATATTATGTTCGTTTTCTTCCAAGTTAAATCTTTTGTTTTATTTTTCGTCGGTTATTCTTTTGAATTTTACCATTCTTATAATTCTGGATATGGACATTCAACATATTTAAATCGATTCTTTTCGTAAAGTTTAGTAAAGAGCCGACAGCACTAATTTGAACGACTTCCATAATCGGCTAAAAGTACCAATAATGTTATTTCAAGAAGAATATTTTGAGTAACACTTTAAGACAAAAGCCATTCATGTTTGATGATGTTTATGGCTTCTGAATCACTTTTCTTTATTTTTATGAAACTGGTTTATAATATTTTCTTTTTCAAAGCTACAGCTACTAATACTGCTGCCGTTGTGATCGTGGATTTATTTGTTCTTACAACAATACTAATACATGTCATTTGCATTGTTTTCCTTGTGTTGTTATAATTTCAATTAATATTACATTTTGAAAAATCAAACAAAAATAGATTTAAATAAAGTTTGTTAAAGTTGATTATTAAATTCACTGATTCATGGTTGCCCATAGGCTAGAAATGGAGATATTTATTCAATATTAACATTATAAGCTCTGTATATTCGGGTTCTGTATAGTTTATCAAACTGTTCTCAGTGTCCTGCTCTGATACTAAATTGCATCAGATGGTGAAGCTCCCGTTCTGGAGTTTAGGTAGAGTTCTATGTCACCTCTTTGCTGTGATTTCAGTTCGGTCAACGTTAATCGAGTGTGGTTATTGCTTGTTAGAGTCTCCAGGTTTCCATGGTATTCTCAATAAACTGTATGAATTTGTTGGGTATTTTATACATTTTTATATAGCATAATATCCTCTTTGGGTCCATATAGTAAAAATTTTTGTAGTCGATCCACACCATAGCTAGATATTTCAGTCTCGTTTAACTCTCTTTGGGGATGTGTTGATCTATATATAGTAGTTCTTCTGTGCCTCCAGTCCACTTGCGGCACTCTTTTTGTTTGTCGGGGAAGAGTCTGCGGCTTATCTGTGATTACTAGGTCTCCTCCTTAATGTATGCCGTTAGTATTTTCCACATCGTCGGTAGGCACGTTATGTGTATATAGTTGTTTGGGGTGGTTCCTTTGAGGGGATCTTTCTGGATAAAGGTGGTCTTCATTTGCTCATCTGTTCGGGTAACTCACTTTTCTATATGCATTTATTCATTACGGTAGCCAGTCTGTCGTGGACGGTAGTGAATTTTTTAAACCAAAATCCGTGTATGACATCTCGGCCTTTTGTTTTCCAGTTTGGTATTTTTTAAATTGTCGACTTGAGTGCGTCGTGGTGTATTTCCACTTTAAACTTTCTTCACGCATTTGCAACTCACTTACCATATTGTTTATCCATTCGGCTTTTTTGTTCTGATCTTTCGGTTCCCACATTTTGCTTCAAAATACTTTTGCTTCTATCACATCCGGTAGTTTCTATGTCTTCGTCCATTCTCCCCCTACTTACCGTTGTTTCCCAATGTTCCGTTTTGTTTGTATTGTTTAGTCCTGTCTCGGTATCTTTATAGACGTCACTCTTTCCCTAGTACTTTTTTTTATCAATCTCTTCGAATAATACTTTCTATTTTTGTCTTATCATTTCCGTTTCGTCCAAAGATATTTTCCGGTTCCGTTTTATTATTTTTGCTCGTTGTCGTAGTTTTTTTTTTTTTTTTAAATTTGCAATTCTAATGTGAATTCCCATTCGGGTTTTGACTTATTTTACTCCAGCATAGATCAAATCGTTTAGTTCGGTGATGTTGTTTGTTGGGATATTTGCTAATGGGTCGTTTTGCTTTTCGGTTTCTGACTTGACTGTCCTTCAGTCTTCAGTTCCTTAGCGTAGGCAATGTGCTTTTCTTTTCGGACATGATTCTTTTCATGATTTTTGAATTCATTTTTCTGTCTTGGGTCAGTGTTTGCGTCGTTTTCATTGCGGTATTTCTGCCATTATCATTTAGCGCTTGGTTTTGGGTTGAGAGTTTCTGGCTTTCCTGTATTTATTTTCTCGGTTACTGTATTAGGGGTCTGTTGATATGTTTCCCTATATATTTGTTGGTGGATTTTCTGTATTTCAACGTCACAAGACCAACCATTCTTTATTATTGTCCTAACATGGTCAGCGAGCCTTTGGTTTGTTGTCTTATATCTCGCAAATTCTGTCCAAATGTCAATCAATATTTTTCTTTACCCGCCTTCCGTAGGGTTTCTCCTAAAATGGCAGTATAGCGCTTGTTTGTTATCTTCCCAGGTCAACGTTCTCCTCTGTCGTCTCTGACTTGGGCTGTTTATTTGTTCATCGTTTGTGTACCTGGAGTAAGAACAACCAATGGATGTCAAATAGGTCCCCCATGTTGGCTATCAAAGGAGCACCTTCCAATCATGACACTCAAACCTGTTGTCAGGGACTCATGTTGAATTATGTTTCGATTTTACATTGTTCATTGGAAGAATATTGTGGTAATACCAGACCCAGAGTTTGTATATTCGCGCCTGATACAGATGTGACCAAAACCCATATTTCAGCGTGTCACCATAAAAAAAAAAAGAAAAATCCGAAATGTTTAAGTTTTAACTGAGTTAAAGTCCATAGAGAGACAAGTTTTATAATCTGCTTCCTGCTATTAGCCACTAAGCTATTTATAGGTTTTCCTGTTTTGTCATTTTGGCCCTTGCTTTGATTGCTATAGATTATTCGAGTGACGTTATAAATAAAACTTGAGCCTTTAGATTGGAGGCTAAAATTCTTCCTTCCAATTGTGCTTAACTAATAGTGGATGTAATTAGTTTACCCTTATAAATACTTTCAAATCCTCTTGTAAATATTTTTATTTTACTCTAAATTAATGATTGACAGAGACAAATTTCTAACAGACCGAAAAATAAAAGGTTCAAAACAATCACATACTTTTCAGAATAGTTTGGCTGAAAAAACGGTTGAAAATTATTTTCATTTAAATTGCAAAAATTATCCACAAATTTCACTTAGCGGCCACATTATTATTATTATTATTATTATTATTATTATTATTATTATTATTATTATTATTATTCTCCTTTAGAATTTCTCACATCAGTATTGGCTGATGGTTTATCACTGGAGTTTGAGTGACAGCAAGACATTATTATTATTATTATTATTATTATTATTATTATTATTATTATATATGCTACTTGAAACCATATAACTATATCCGAATTCATTTGATAAGAATAATTATTACGATCAGATACTTGAAACCATATAATTGCTTGAAAAAAAATTATTTTTTTATTAAACATGTCATAAAATAACAAAGAAACAAACGAATTTTCAATTATAATAAAATTTATGTCTACAATAGTTATCTGGAATGTTCATTTTGATGCATTCTTGTTGTTGTGTTAATGTCATACAAAACCAAAAACGTATTTAGTCATTTGAATAGTTGCGTATTTCCGTTTGTTACTTTTTGTCAATTGTTGAGTGTACATGAATGTATATACATGTGGTTGTGAGAGTATGCGTACTGATGTGGGCATACATACGTGTAGTGAATAAATATATAAATGTGCATATATATGTATGGTTGTATGAAAAAGATGAATAAACAAGATAGGGAGGTTGACAGATGTTAATTGATAATATAATACAAAGAGGGATGGAATGGGTAAGTTTGTAATGTCCATAATAAATTTGAGTCTTTGGCGATAGCCCAGTTAAAGATCCGTAGAGAAGCAAATCCTATTTTATGAACTTTAATCCTGAGAGGTGAACCAAAAAACGGTCAGATCTCTATAAATTCCAGAGTGCCACCTAGAGTTTAACAGACCAGTAGTGACACCGTCGAAGTGAGGACACACTCTGTAAATCTCCACTGGTTGTTAACAAGAACAGCCAAGTCCAGTCATAGCTCGAGTCAAAGGTCTCCTCACTTAAGCTGGAAAGCGAAGTGGTACAGGTGCCGTCTCCACGAGCATAAATTCTTTCCAAATAAAGCTAAAGCTTGTTTTATTTATTTAAACTAAAACTGTTGAATCACGAAACACACTTGTAGTCAGTAGCTAGGCTAAGAAAAAAGTCTTTAGCAAGGCAAAGACTATTTATTTCCAAAAAGTACAAATTATGGTTTTTTGGTGAGCACAAAGCCCAAGAGTTTAGGGGAGGGGAAGGGGTGAGAACTGTATTTTCCTATGGGCCCTAGCTAGTCACACTCGTCGCCAACAGTCATTTTATTTCAATCATTCTATACAATGGATTCACTCAACCAACCAAATACGCCACAATCACCAAAACACCTCATTCACTCCATGAGAATCCTACTTAAAAACCCGATGCAATGGAGTGGCGTACGTAGAATAGATGAAATGTGATGAGGTATTGGAGGAAAAAGCCCCAAAGTAAACAAAATATAAACCCGGTTGGTTTCCCTCCCATACCCCCATCTATGATGTGGAGAGTCGACTGTTTTCTGGTACTTGGATAAGACCAAAAACAAGCCGAAACTCTCCCTATAGGGGAAGATCCTAAAAAAAAAAAACTAATCAGGATAAAAGAACAGGCAGGAAGGGGGCCGGCCTGGAGTGGGGAGTGGACATGAAATACTGAAAATGTGGCCAAGATCCTCATAAAAGGCCAGGGACTCACAAGTGGTTGAGGGGACAGAAAAAAGAAAACTGGGAATGGGGAGGATCTTGAAGGAACTAACATCTAGATTGCGGGGCCAGGGCCAATGACGCACTTCACACCACTAACTAGGGGGTCAAGTTATCTAAATGTTACATAGAATTCCTACTTACCCGGGGTGGGGTCCCGAAGGACCCGGACCATCATCACCATGCGCAGGCAGAGGAGGGAAGGATGACTCCAACGTTGTCCCTTGCATACGACCAAGCTTGCTGCATACACCCACCTTTTGCTGAATGTTATGCGGTCCAAGCATCTTCTATCGCATCTAATCTTGACCCTAAGCTGATGCCTAAAGAACAAGATCAGATCTCGATAAGAAAAGTTTGCACCTTCATACAATCCCTTGTTTCGCGTCTGCCAAATCACCATTCTAGCCACGGCTAGGATCACGAGAAACACCACACGTTTCTCACCCTGAAACGGAGGGTCAACATTGTCCAAAACGTATCCAACGTCGAGCAGCACAAGCTCTCTAGGGCTGATGCGAGCCGTCCACTCCTCGACGTGGCTCCAGAACGGGCGAACCCGCTCGCAGTAGTAGAAGGCGTGCGAAGCCGTTTCTTCTAAACCACTGTCACAGCGGGGGCAGTCAGGCATATCTGCAATGCACGCTCTGTAAGCCCAGTCGTTGAGGGCCAACAGGTTTGAGTGTCATGATTGGAAGGTGCTCCTTCGAACTAGCCGCCAGGTGAGCGAGAACTCGGAGTTGTTCAAGAAGCCCAAACCTGGCGCCCAATTCCAATGGGAGTGAGCCTCCTCCGCCGACCAGCCGAGCCGACCCATCAGAGGATCCGAAGCGGAACCCACCACTAAGCCTCTATATAGTTCCTTACGAGTCCATGAGAGGTCACTGGACCGAGGGAGCTTTCGAAGGGCCCTACGGCACTCGATGACGAATGGTGGTTCATCCCTTGGCCTACGACGGCCTTCAGCCTCGGGATTCAACCTCAGGCAAGGAAAGGCAACTCTCACCTTGAGGCTCCACACCACGTCCATCGTCAACGATCGGCCTAAGTGAGCCAATCTCTCAGCGAGCCGGTGGCTCTCGAGATCCGGCATCCCCAGACCCCCATCGCGAGGACGTTGATAGCAGACCTGTCTACGGACCATCGGGCTTCCACCCTTCCAAAGGAACTTGAAAAGGGATTGTTCTAGCGCCACCCGATGAACCTTAGGCAGAGGTAGTACAGACAAACGGTAAAGGATCAGGGGGAAGATGTACCCGGCGCACACCTCCGCCCTGCCCTTTAAGGTCAACCGCCTTCGAAGCCAGGCAACCACCTGAGCTTCTACCTTAGTCCGTACTTCCAACAATTTCACTCCAGCTGGAGGCCGGGCCCGAACCACACCTCAAGGATGCGGACGGGACCGTCACTCCAGCGGAAGGGCCCTGGCAGGGGAACGCTTCCCCTCCAGGCACCCAACCACAAACCTTCGCTCTTGTCAAAGTTGACCTTGGCACCTGCTACATTTTTGTAACTCGCGACCACCTCCTTCACCGCCAATATGTCCCGACGCCTGGACACAAAGACCGTGATATCATCGGCGAACGCGGAAATCTTCGCTCGGACGCTGCCGCTTAGCAAGATTCCGCGCAGGGCCGGACCATCCCTCACATCCCTAAGCCTTTGGAGCAGGGGCTTCAAAGCAAGGACATAGAGAAGAGGAGACAAGGGGCAGCCTTGCCGGACCGATCGCTCGATCGCAAAAGCCTCCGAACACTTCCCGTTCACTTGCACCACCGCCTGTGGGTTGCAGTACAGCATGCTAATCCATTTGCGGAACTCCGGCTCGAATCCGGCGGTCTCCAAAACCGCCGCCAAGAACCTATGGTCCACCCTATCGAAGGCCTTGGACTGATCCAAATTGATCAGCGCGGCTTCGGTGTCGTCTTCTATTCCCTCTAGGATCTGGCGCACCAAATGCAAGTTGTCTTGGATCGATCTTCCCTTCACAGCATAGCTCTGCTCAGGGCCGATCAGATCACTCATGACAAGCTGCAAACGGTTCGCCAAGACCCGGGCCAATATCTTTAACTCTGTGTTAAGCAGAGTTATGGGCCTGTAATCATCTAGCTCGCCCTGAACATGCCTGCCTTCTTTCTTCAGCAATGTGATCACGCCCTTGGTAATGCTACCAGGGATGGCTCCTTGGGCAAACCAATGGTTGAACACATCCGTCAGAATAGGGACAAACATGTGCGACATCCTCAAGTACACTTCGTAGGGTAAACCATCTAGTCCAGGTGACTTGTTAAGGCCGACCTGCTTCAGCGCATCACGGACTTCACATTCCATAACTACACCCTCGCAACTAGCCGCTTCCGCCTCTCCAAGGCGGGGGAAGTCAGCTAAATAGTTACGAAACTCCTGAAGCCGGAGCTCAGGACATAGGGCAAAGCGACCTCGAAAGTGTGCCCGGAAGGCCTCACGAATCTCACGGCTCGATCTCAGTACTCGCCCGTCCGGGGCGCTAACGTACTCGATATACCGACAAGGGAACCTTCTCCACTCTTCCTTACGCAAAAATGCGTTACATTTCACTGCTTCGTTCGGAACTCTTTTTAGCCTATTTCTAACTACAAAACCCTTGTAACGCTCGCTAGCCTCGCGCTCAAGGTCCCCCTTAGCTAGATCTATGGCTACGGAGTCCTCCCCTTCCACCGCCCGGGAGAGTCTATCTTCTAAGGATTTCGCCTTCTTAGCCCTATCTAAAGCGAGCTGTTGGCTGTACTTGATGGCGAAATCCCTAATCCTATACTTAAGGGAAGCCCACCACCTATTCCCAATAACCACCCCCACTAACGCCCGCTTGATTAGGTTTTCCAGCCGCACCCGGAAGTCCAATATCTCCAGTAAAGAGGTATTGAAGTTCCAGTAGATAGCCAGACTAGGCCTATTAACTAGCCGCAGACTGACCCTAACGAGTTTATGGTCAGACCGCCCTAACCAGTGGAACATGAGACAAGTAACTTGGTCACTGTCAGCTCTTCTCACTAACACTTTGTCCAGGTAAGACCGGACCTGGCCAGAGGGCGTACCTCCTATCCACGTCCACATCTCCCTCCCTGGGTGATCGAGACGGAACCTGACGACCAGGTCGAACTCAGTCAACAAGTCCGACAGGCTGTTCTCACACCTTCCCAAACTGCTAGCACCCCGACCGGCTCTATCTGTCTTGGGGTCAAGGACCGCATTCCAATCGCCCACTAGAACTGTCCGCTTCGAGTCATCCAGGAACGACCCCAACCGCCGAAAGAAGACGCGTCTCTCCGCAGCGATACTGGGCGCATGAATCACAGCTATCCGAAACTTGCAAGTTTTCACGGCAACATCAGCCACCAGCAGCCGGCCCCCGTCACCTGCAAAGACAACATTAACAATCGCATCAAGGCTGCGTCCAAGTAGCAGAGAGACCCCAGCACTGTGGCGGCTGCCGAATGCTGAGTAAACAACAAAGTCGCCCCTCAGCACCTGACAGTCCGCCCCGCAAGTGAAGTGAGTCTCCTGCACCGCAGCAACATCCACACACAGGTTCGAGAGTTCAGCAAGCAAGTGCGTACACTTGCTTGCGTCCCTCAGTCCCCTCGAATTTAAACTGGCAACGTTTAAAGCCATTCTGGCCCACTTACCTAATCAGTGCTGATGATGGGCCGGAAATCCTCAGGGGTGAGGATGCCAACGGCCTGTCTCAAAGAGCCGGTGCCGAGCTCTGTTGTAACTCGGCCATCCCTGGACACTCCGCCGACATCCAATGGGAACCGCACCTTTAATGACCTGTAAAAAGAGGGGTGAACCAAATTGGGGACCCTCCCTGAGCAAAATGGTAAACATCGTCTTAGTGAGGAGTGCTCCAACTCCGCCAACTTTACACCCACGTCGGTCTGACGAACCGTATCCAAGAACTTCCATACGCCCTTGGTACGATCGCCAGCCGTGTGGATGAAAGTGGTCACCATGGCTGCACTCGTAAAGTTCAAAGGATTGCATATTCTTTTTTTCTGGATTTTTTCCAGGTCAAGCAGTGGCTTTAATAACTTACGTAGCTTGTAGTCAGTTACTGAGTCCAGCCCGACAGTACAAAAAGCCACTGCCTTCCTGTAGTGTTCATCAGCCACATCCTGGATTTCCTGCTTGGCCTGCCGTCGAGCTGGCTTGGGTTTGGCCTCTGGGGATACTGGTGCTGTTGCTGCTGTTTCTGGCTCTGCCTGGATTAACTCCGGGAACAGCTCTGGAGAGGAAGATGAACTTAGGGATGGGAGAGACAAAGTTCTAGGTAGACTTTGGGGGGATTGTCTCTCCAAAGAATGCGGTCTTCTCATGTGCTAGATCTGATGAGGACGAGTTTTTGGAGGTTGAGATTGTTCCAATTGTGGGGTTCGTGGAGGTTGAAAAGGTTTAGGAGGTTGTGGGATTTGTAGGGGTTCAGGGGGTACATGTTGTGGAGTTGGGTATTGAGAGGGAGGTAGTGGAGGAAGTGGTGGTGGAGGAAACGGTGGTGGCAGAAATGGGATTGGTATCCGTGGTAGTGTTTGTTGAGGGGTAGGTTGTTGAGGAGTAGGCTGAAAGGCATTGGAGGGGCCTTCCAAGGGGTCATCTGCGCAGGGTGGCCCTGCGAACATCTTTTTCGCGGCTCCCTCTCCGCTGTTTCTCCTCCTCTTCAAATTTGTTGTTGTCACCATGGGGAGATCCAGTGCTTCTTTAGTAGTGAGGGTTGTTTTATCTTTGGGCTTCTTTTTGGATGGGGCCTTGGTTTCTGGGAATATTGGATGCTCGATAATGTTGGGCGGTATAGGCGCCGTCACTGATGTGGGTATGAATTGGGATAATGTGCTTCTAGCAGTCGCAGTCTTGTCCTCCGTTTTCTTGGGGGATTTCCTTTTTTTTTTTCCTGGTCACTTTGGTCCAGCCTTCCTCCGCTTTTTTTGGCAGGACCTGACCCGGCTCCTTAGCTGTTGGACTGCTAGTTTTGCTACTGATGGTGGCTGTGGTGATTGTTGTTGATGGAGTAGTTGTTGTGGAGGCTGCGGGAGCTGCAACATTTGGAGGGTCCTTCTTGGGGCAAAATTTTGAAATATGTCCCAACTGTTTGCAGCTCCAGCAGCGTGGACGTCGTCCCTCCACCACCACCATCATCTGCCTCTCTCTACTGATGATAACTTCTGGGATGTCTCGGAATCCCTCCCTAGTCAAACATAGCAGGAACACATGGTCCACGTAGGCCGTCCCGGCGGCTGACCTTAGAAGGCTGCTTTCCTCTACTTGTCCATATCTACTGAGGAAGGCGGCCAGGACCTCCCCAGTGATAGTAGCCGGGAGGTTACATACTGTAACGCGTAGCCGGGAGGTTACATACTGTAACGCGGACCCTGCGGGTCCCCATGTATTCCGGCTGCAGTCGGAAGAACTTGGTCGTGATTGTAGTTGTGGCCGCTTTTGTTGCCTGTTCCTAGGTGGGAAGCAGGACGTCCCAAGTTGCAAAACTCCGTCTGCAAAAATACTGGCATGGGACGCCTGCTTTCCGTAGAAGGTCTTCGAATGCCTCCTTTTTCAGCGCAACCAGCCGTCTTGTCTTGAGGTCCGAAACCACCCGCGACAAGAATCTTGGCTCCAGCTTCTCGATGATCTCGGAGATGGGCAAGATTTCGTTGCCCTTGAAGTACTGGGCATTCTTGCCCATCCGGTCTTTTTCGTGATCTTCTGGGTTCTTTGTCTGGATTTTCCAAGGTACTGCACTTGGTGGCTTCTCCTTTTGTCCCGGCTTGATTGGGCTGTCTGTTTCATCAGGTATTGGCAAAGAAGGCCAATTTGATCCAATGAGGCTAACCGTTGGTGTTTCCGGTTCCCTTTGTTCCTCCGACTGCTTAGGGAGGGCTTCTGTTTTTTCCGCTTGTGAAGGTGGGTCGCAAGGATGAGATGAATGCGGTGGAGAAGAGGAACCCTCCATGACTGCTAAATCGCAATCAGGAGGGTTAGTGTGATTCGACGGGAAGTCCAACTAAAAAAAAAATAAATAAAAATAACTAAAGAGGTCAGGATGGAATGAATATAATGGCAACTGGCCGCAGGGTCACTTGTCAACGGTAGCAAAGCAAACCCTCACTACCAGGAAACTGGGGGCAGTACTGCCGCCCAGCAACTGGCGCTAGGTGCTAGGTAAGGGAAGTGGGGAGCAACTAGCGTCCAGTTGCCAGACAAAAAAAAGGTGGCAGTAACTCAATACCGATCCACAATCTAAAAGCTGTCGTCCGTGAAACACACTTGTAGTCAGTAGCTAGGCAAAGACTAAAATGAATCAGTCCTCAATGAAAGAGCTATTTATGGCACATTGGGAGATTCCAAAGTGTACACGTTGGCCAGTCCATTCCTTGGATTGTGATTGGCTAGAACATCTCATTGGATATGTTTGTTCATAAATACCAACCCTGTCCAGTTCAAGCATTAATCCTGAATAGGCTGGACATCTGGTAAGTGTTGCTGTTATTATTATCACTATTATTGCTGTTGTATGTTGCTGCCTTCTACATCTCCCCTCCCCCTCATTGCATGGGAGGTGTGTTTCTCTTTTATGCCTGGTTTGTTGTGTGGTAGTAACCTAGAGAGAGCTCGGGGAATCCTTGATGATCGAAGTCGTGGGGATGTATGTGTGGTTTGTTGTTGTTAGTGTCTGGTTGCTGTGTATGTGCTATTACAGGGAGACAATGGGGGATGCGTGACTGTAGCATTGGTTGACGGGATTGTTGGTCCTAGTGTCGCACTTGGTATTGGGGTTGGTGTAGGCTTGAGCTTGCACTTTATGAGGAAGCGACGGTTCCTAAGTGTGATTCTTCCGGAGCCATCAACCCTGATTTTGTATTGACGCTCAGGTAGAGCGGAGATTATTTTTCTTGTGGTGTTCCACCGGCGATTAAGTGGGTTTTGAATGGTCACTGTGTCACCGGCTTGTAATGGGCATAGGTTGTGAGTATGCCTGTTGTATCTTTCTACCAACTTAGCATTGCGTTTATGAAGAATTTCTTCGCGGCGTTGCGCTGCCGTATCCATTCAGGATGTGGTTTGTAGAGGAATGGTTGCGAAGGGATGGAATCCCGGAGCCGGCGGTGAAGTAGTAGTTGTGCTGGTGATCGGCCAATACCTTGAATTGGGGTATTTCTGTACTGCAAGATGGCTCGAGTGGCCTTGTTATTGTCCAGGGAACCTTGAGCATCTGTGTTTCCGTTGACTATCCTCTTTGCAGTTTTTACTGCTAGCTCTGCACGGCCATTGGACTGGGGATATGTGACTGAGGATCGTCTGTGCTTTACGCCCCATGTGTGAAGGAAACCCTGGAATGTAGTAGAGGTGAATGGTTGGCCACCATCTGTACTGATTTCCTCTGGAGTGCCATACGTTTGAAATAGTTGTCGACAGATGGACATTAATTTTGATGTTGTGGCATGGCCTGGTTTCAGGTGATATAATATGAGCCAGCTAGTCAATCTGTCTGCGCAGGCAAGGTACGTAACGTGCCCAACGTGGAATATGTCCATCACTATTTGTTGGAATGGCCATTCTGGAGATGGTGTCATGGTGATGGGTTCTCGAGGTTGGCTAGGGGCGATAGTTGTACAAATCGAGCAATTCGCTCTAACGTTTCGTATTGACGCATTCATTCCCGGCCAATAAACAGAGTCATTAGCTCGAGCTTTCATTCCATCTACACCTTGGTGGGCTGAGTGTAGGCAGTGCAATATTTTTTTCTCAAGGGCTTTGGTATGACAATTCTTCTGTCTATTAATACTAGCCCTCTCTCATTGCTAAGTCGGTGTCACACCTCCCAGAAATCACGGATGTCAGGTTCTGTGAGGTTGCGTTTGAGTGAGAATCCCTGGTTAATCGCGTTTATCAGGGTTGTATAGATCTTGTAATTTCGGCCCGATGCCCGAATGTGGTCAGGGGTCATAAAAAAGTGGTGTTGTTATCAATGTTTACTGCTGCTTGAATGGCAGCTAATTCCATTGCAACATCCCTGCTGTTAGAGAGGTGGATATCTTTGGGGGATGGGTTTGTGGGACATATGCTAATGAGCGATTCCACTGTAGCAACTGGGTTGCGGGAAATGGCATCAGCACCCCTATGCCACTTTCCTGGGCAATGTTGAATTGTGAAGTGATATCTTAGGCACTTCTCTTTAAGTCTGAAGAGGCGTGGGTTGTTTATTTTGCCAAGGTCCCTGTCACCAAATATTCCCGTAAGTGGTTGATGGTCGGTTACTACTATCACATTTGGGCAGCCTATGATGAATAGGCGGCATCTTTCCAATGACCAGGCGATAGCGGCTGCTTCGCCCTCGATGGGTGCATATCGGCGCTCTGCGTCAGTGCAGAATCTGCTGCCGGCAAATACAATGTGCCACCCATCAGGACAACACACTGGGGCTTTCTCGGTGGGGCATGTACAGTGCTTCTGTAACAGTAGGAAGCCCATTCCATCCTTGCTCCAGTCAGGTGCCAAGCAGGTCGTTCTATATATATCAAAAGTGGTAACTCCTTTTTTTACTAACCCCACTATAACTTGTTTAGATTGCTGAAATGCTTTTTCGAGACTTTCATTCCAAACGAAATTGGAGTTTTTTTTAAAAAAGTTTTCGGAATGGTAGCATTATAGGAATTAATGAGTATGCTCATGCACTTGGTTGACAAGCCCGAACCAGGACCTTGCATCTGTAATGTTTTTAGGGCTTGGGAAACTGGAAATTGCATTCAGCAAGTTGTTAGAAGGGGTCACTCCTGTTGGTGTTATGTGGAGGCCTCCGAATTGGACTACGTCTTGGCAGAACTGGAATTTATTTTTGTTGATGACTATTCCATTCGTCTCGAATAGTGATAAGTAGTCTAGGGTATGATAGAAGGCGTCTTTTATGGTCTTGTCATAAAGGAGAGTGTCATCAACGACTTTTATTTTGCGTGGGATGTCCTTAATTATCTCATCGTACCTTCGTGTATAGGCGTCACCCGAAGCTACATACCCTTGGGGCATTCTGAGATACATAAAACGACCCCATTCTGTGAGAGGTTGAGATTCTTCATCTAGGGGTATTGAATGATAGCCATCCACCGCGTCCAGGACAGTTTTCTTTGTGTTTGGTGGTACCTGGAGTGAGAGTTGGAATGGGGAGCTAGTGTGGTGTGTCTCCCGCTTGCATTGGGAATTTAAATGTTGGTAGTCTACCGTTCTCCTTGGCTTCCCGTTTTTTTAGCGGTGATTACCATGGTGCTACACCAATCTGTAGGGGTACCAATAGGTACGGGACTGATGATACCTCTTTTGACATCTTCCCAAAGGGCTTCCTTTACTTGCTCTTTGTAGTGATATGGTACTGGAATCGGGTTGTGTCTAGCTTTGGGGGTTAAGCCTTCCTTTAGGTGAATGTGGGCTGGTGGGCCGGACATAGCTGGAAATTTCCCGCTGCTGTTGAATACCGTGTTGGCAAATATTTCCAACAGCCATTTCTTCAGTTTATGCACGTTTTCGCTGGTTGGTGAGAATGGAGGAGTTCTAGGGTAGTTGGAATTTGTTTTTTTTTTTTGTTTTTCTGGGAGGTCTACTTCAGAAAGACGTGGTTTTGAATGTACAGCATCGCATCTTATTGGATCGATGAGAGAGGGTGGTGATATCATGGGCCTAGGAAAGCAAGGGGGCAGTATACCCACATCGATGCATGCATCTTTACTGAAATATAGTATCTGTACATTTCTGCATATGTATAGTGCCTGCTTTGTGGTCTTTCCTCCAACTTTGAAGGCAACGGGTAGCCAGCCCTGGCATGTCAAGGAGAATCCTCCAACCGTGCGCACCTTCTTGCTTGAGGGGACCAAGTTTTTCTCTGATATTCCCATGTGTCTCAGGTGCTTTGTCCCGCCGAGGCATATTGTTGCACCACTGTCTGGGTAGATCCTTAGTTTGGTAGGACGAGAGGAGGGGATGTCCCTGGCCTGTCTTGGATCCGGACACGGAGAGGATGGGATAAGTGTTGCTTCCACTTCCTCGCGGCTGCTGTTGTTGCCCGGTCTATAGGTGTTGATTGCCGGGTCGAATATCATGTGGGCAATGAGAGCATCCATGACGGCTTCCTCGTCCTCTGAACTCCCTATGGCTCCTTGTTTTACTCTGCCCTTTGATTGACAGACACCTTCAAAGTGATTCTGTTTGCTACATGCTCTGCATGTTTGACTCCATGCAGGACACATTCGTGGTCGGTCGCCTGACCCAGTTTTACCATGCTGGAAACTACCGCAACCCCTATATGCGTTGTGTTGGGGCTGTATTTCGATCATGTTCCTTCTGCAGTTATTGGTGGCAGTTGGTAGGATCGTGTTTAGAGCCCATTTTTGTCGGCGATATGCCAACATCTGAAGTCTCGCTATGTCTGAGATGCCGGACATTTTGTTTTGGTCCCGCAGTGCCATCTCAATCGCTTGGGCGTGGCTCACATTTTCTTCTAGGGTCTCCAGCGATCCTGCTTTAGCCAACAAGTCTGCTTGTAGAGCGTCGTTGGCTATACCCCGAATTTGGGCATATAAAGTTGCAATCCCTTGCTCCTGACTTCAGTCGAATCAGGTAATCATTGACGGGCTCACTATCGCCTTGTGCAATGGACGAGAATGAGATTCTATGTACAATAGGATTGGATTTCATCGTGACCAACACCTCAAGCATGTCTAGTAGTTTGCTCGGGTCAGCGTTGAAGAACTCAGGATAGGTGTTGATAATTGAGTTCTGGACAGTTTCTTCGGCGCAGTTGTATAGTTGGATGTTCATCTGTGTGTAAGAGAGGTTGGTCATCTTTCTGAATACATCCCAATCTATCTTAAACGTCCGAAACTGCTGTGGTGTCTTTTCTGAGTTAAGTTGAGGAGGCTTGGCGGTCGGTTTTACATGAGTGGTTGGTGATGCCGGATTTTCTTTGGCCAGCTTTAGTATGATGAGTACGTCTCCCATGCTTTTTATACCCAGCTCCTTGAGCATCGTCCGGTCCAGCATATGCATCGTGTCCCTTGTGATGCCCTCGCTTGAAAATGTCTGCGCATGGATCTTTGCAGAGGCCATGCTTATGCCCGCATTGGTGAATATGCTCTCCCAGTCAGTCAGGTCGGATCCTGTTCGCAGCGCCATGTTGAATCACGAAACACACTTGTAGTCAGTAGCTAGGCTAAGACAAAAGTCTTTAGCAAAGCAAAGAGTAAAATGAATCAGTCCTCAATGAAAGAGCTATTTATGGAACATTGGGAGATTCCAATGTGTACACGTTGGCCAGTCCATTCCTTGGATTGTGATTGGCTAGAACATCTCATTGGATATGTTTGTTCATAAATACCAACCCTGTCCAGTTCAAGCATTAATCCTGAATAGGCTGGACCTCTGGTAAGTGTTGCTGTTATTATTATCACTATTATTGCTGTTGTGTGCTGTTGCCTTCTACAAAAACCTTTGGTCTAATAATATTTTCTTAAAAAGAATAAATAAAATTAATAAGAACAGAGGGACTACGTAATGGCGTACATTTGTTCACAATTTTGCTATGTAAATATCTAATTGTAATGCAGAGACATTTTTAAAGAAAGTTAATGGTAACAACAATTGCATTTAGTGCTCTTAAAAGGTTTTCCCATGAGAAAGCCAAAAAAGAATATAAAAGCTGGATGGGAAATTAAACTAGAACGACCGCTTAAAAAATGCCAACAAGCAAAAGTGTTAAGAAACGAAAAAACGCGAGGATATGTCAGGATGAAAAGACCAAAACAAAAGAGTGGACAAGTCTGACTCCGCAACTTGAAAAAATAACCCAAAATATACTATCAAAAGAAATTCAAAAGATATCGAGACAGAATCTTGGTATGCAAATAAAATTGATTTTTTCAAAATAACGAAAGAAAATTCAAATAATAAGTTGGAGAATGCACGAGGAGAAACCAACAACCAGGTGCAGAGGAAGAAAAACAATTTCGAGTTAAATATGGGAACACAAAGAACATAACAGAAAGGACGAATGTATAAATAAAAAGAAAGAAGAATTACAAGGACCTGATGTTGGAACTGGGGCGGACATTCAAAAGGAATTGCTCAGAGATACACTGAAAAATGTACCGAAATGGAAAGCTCCAGGCGATAATGGTATCCAGGAAATCTGGTTTTAAAATGTACGTCCATCCATGACAGACTGCCTCTTTTATTGAGTAGATGTCTACAAGAAGCAAATGTACCCGAATGGATGACTAAAGGGAAAATACCTTGATCCGGAAAGACCCCGAAAAAAAGAACTGTCATCAGCAATAATAGTACAGAAATGTGTCTACCTAGGATGTGGAAAATCCTAACCACACTGCTTAGGGAAGAAATCTATAATTGAATTTTATGCAACAGACTGCCCCAGAAGACAAAAAGATGCTACAGGTTAACTAGAGGAATACGTGACATACAATACATAGATCGGCGTATCCCCAAAGAGATAAAAATTAGGAGAAAAAACGTAGCCATAGCATAGATTAAGTACAAAATGACCAATGATATGACAAACTCGGATGACAGAATGTCTGAAAATGCACCAGATATCTGACAAAGTTATCAGTATCATCACAGGAGCCATAAAAACTGTAAAGTCTAATTAATAGCAGGGGAAAAATTTTTGATGACGTGAAAATACAAGAGGGCAACTTTGAAGAAGATTCGCTTTAGCCAAAACAATTTCTAATAACAAAGATTCCAATCAATTGTATCACAAGAAGAACTCTGGGGGATAAAATTTTTAAAAATCAAGAATACGTGGTGCATTCAATAAGTTTACAGACATTTTTGTACAGGCATTTAAAATTGTCGCAGACTCTTGAAAATTCAGTATTTTATTGCTATACATCTTATGAGATGGCTGGCCAATTTTTATGATTTCATGTTTAAATGAATAGCTACAGCAGGAATACACCCTACGCCTGATTGTCACAACTGGTGAATTTCAAAAATGCAATCTGGACCTGAGGACACTTTAAAAGAACAATATGCAATAAAATTGTGTTTTAAACTTGGAAAAATGCCACAGAAACGTATGGAATGCTTCAGACTGCTTTTCAACCATCTTGCATGAATCGAGCATCAGTTTTAGAGTGGCATAAGAGATTCAAGGAAGGCAGGGAGTCTGTGCACCAGTCCACAACTCCATCTTTATCACAGACTTTTTGACCAAGATGGGCATCGACAGTTCATCACCATCCCTATAGTTAATATCTTCCTCCCTGTACATTTGTTTTTTCCCAAAGCTCAGAGGCTGTCGTTATGAGACAATTGAGGAGATGAAAGAGGCTGTGACTAAGGTCATTGACACGCTCACACAAGAAGACTTCCATTGGGCCTTCAAGAAGTTGTTGGAACGGTACAACAAGTGCATTGCTTCCGGAGAAGATTACTTCCAAGGGGACTAGAGTTTCATATGTGTACTTTCAATAAAAGTGCCCATACGAAAAAAGTCTGGAAACTTATATAATGATCCTCGTATATCGATCTCCTTATGTACAGTGAAGACATCAAGTTACGGGCAAAAGAATAAATAAATAAAAAAGAAGTGGATATTTTTATGCGAATATAGTGCTAGGATATAGGAATAGAACTTGGCATTGAAAAATGGGCCGTGTTTACAATGAAAATTGAGTAAAGGGAACAACAGAAAATTAACTGCCAAATAAAGAAAGAATTAGAATAGGCGTATAGAAGGAAAAATATTTCTACTTCAGGATATTAAAAGTGGAGACCATCAGAGAAGAAAAAACAAGAAAAGTGTACCTCAGATGAAGAAGAAAACATCTAGAAAAGAATCTCTGCAGCAGAAATTTCATAAAAGGGTAAACACCCGGAAGTCACACTTGTAATGTACTCGGGAATATTCTTAAAATCGACACATGACAAGAAACTTGATGACTATGCACAGGTTTTTACATCCGAGAGGTGACATAGACTATATGTAACAAAAATAATTTGGAAGAGGACTCCTCAGCATTGAGCACTGCAAAATTGCATTAAAACAAGAACTCACCGACTGCATTAAAAAGGCTCAAAGAAAAACTAATCAAATCTGCCATTGACAAAATAAGATCAGACAGAAAAAACTATGAAAACTAGAAAGCATAAAGGGGAAGAAAAACAAATGTATGGAGATTTCAAGTGACAAATTGACAAAATTGCTCACAAGAAGACGAATACATGGGAGAAACCGTATTTTCTAATTGCAGGGAAAAAAAAGATAAATTGGTTAATCACAATAAGAAAATGCATCAAACTAGCACAAACGTTGTACAAGACTCAGGACTACTGGTAAGAAAAGGTGATATACTGGAAATTGTAGAAGAGATTGAAACTTCACCATGCTACCAAATGATATATGAGCAAGCCAGAATCTGTCCTAGAGAATATGAAAAAAAATTTGAGAGATTTTATGATGAAGAGGGATTACTTAATCTTAGACAGGAGATCTGACAGAGTTTTAATAATCTAATGGATTTTGCTGTTCCGGTGGACTTCAGAATGAAAACGAAAGAAAGCAAATAGAAAGACAAATACTTGAACCTTCCAAGAGAACGTAAAAAGCCATGGAATATGAGGGTATCAGAGATACTAATTGTACTTTGATCGCTCGGAACTGTCTCCAGAGGCTTAAAGAAAAGACTAAAGGTTTAGGAAATCAGTGGGAGAATAAAAAATATCCAGACCACGATATTGTTGAGGTCTGTTTGAATTCTAAAAAGTGTTCCGAATAGCAGAAGGAGTCAGAGGGACATGCAGTCTCCATCAGACTCCATTGGAAGCTAATCCGGCAAAGTGGTGTGAAAAACTCGCACGGAGTGAAATAATAATAATAATAATAATAATAATAATAATAATAATAATAATAATAATAATTGGACTAGACAGCATTGAAGACAGCGTTGACGCATCGATTCATCGACTCCAAGATTTACATAGAAAATCGCATCGGAAGACTGGTCGCAGCCACCAGAAACAATACTGACGACACGAGGATCAGCAAACCGGAAATAACCGGAAAATAAAAGTGGGAACAAAAACAACTCTATGGACGTTTTCAGTGACTAACAAGCGACATCTTTCACGAGAGAACTTGGACGTGGCTAAGACAGGGAAAACTTAAGAGATAACTGAATCTCTTCTAATAGCATCTGAAAACAATGCCAAAAGGACCAATTATATAAAAGCAAGAATAGGTAAGACGCAAAAAGACAGCAAATCGTAGGTGATGTGGTGATAGAGACGAAATAATCACTCCCATCATAAGCGAATGCAGCAAATTAACACAGAATAAGATTCGATTGGATGGGCAAGGTGATCCACTGGGAATTGTGCAAGAAATTAAAATTTGACCATATGAACAAATGGTATATGCACAACCCAGCGTCCCAAAATAAGACACACAAACTCGTCTGGGATTTTGAGATACAACCAGATCACGCAATCTCAGCCAGCTGACCGGACCTATTAACAATCAACAACAACAAAAAGACAACTTGCAGAATGGAGGACTTTGCTGTTCTGGCTGACCCCAGATTAAAGTTGAATGTAAGCGAAAAGTAGGATAGGTACCTGAATCTTGTTAGGGAATTGAAAAAAAAAACCCGCGAAACATGAAAGTGACGACTGGACCAATGGTAATTGGTGCTCTTAGTGCAGTCACAAAATGATTGGTAAAATGACTAGAGGACTTAAAAATAAGAGGATGAGTAGAGATAATTGAAACTACAGCATTGCTGAGATCATCGAGAATACCGAGAAGAGGCCTGGAGACTTGAGGAGACTTGTTGTTACTGACTCCAGTGAAAGAAAATCAGCTAACATTATCGTGAAAAACTCTCAAGAAGTAATAGTAATAATGATAATAATAATAATTCTTGGGTATTGAGGAGTCTCATCATAACGTGGTCTTTTGTGCGTGTTCAGTGATATATGGAAATGTGTGAAAAAACAATTGATATTGTTACCAATTAGGATGTTACGGACGAAGTCACAAGGAATTATTATTTTACATTTATTTCTCTTCATATATTTATCCTTCTTATCCACCTCTTCATTATTATTATTATTATTATTATTATTATTATTATTATTATTAATGTTGCTTTTAGTACTGACCGATTTCATTTTTATATTTCTAAATTGATTCAAATGTCAGAAATGCAGATAACGTGAATATCATATTGATAAAAGAAATACGAATAAGTGAACAATAACTTCAAAAATGTTATCCAACACAATTCAATCACCTAAGGCACAATGAGGCCAAATTATGAATGACTCTTCTAATTTAATAGACAAAGATATCAAAGGCATTCCTTTTGTTATGCAGCCCATACTTCTGAGTCTGCTTGAGTTATCATGCTAAATGTAATGTGCATTTTATCTGTCTCTTTATATATCTAGATCACACACACACACACACACTATATATATATATATATATATATATATATATATATATATATATATAATCATTTCTTTACCTGTTCCTCACTTTTTCTTTCTATACAGATTCGTTTATGAAGATATTTACATATGCACATATGAAGACATACATGTTCGAGTTTGAATTATTTTGTATATATATACTAAAACATGTATGTATATATCTATATATCTATATGAATATAAGTATCGTACGGTTTGCTTTTGTAAGTGTACTTTCATGAAAATATGTGACAGTAGCGATTGGCGTATTCATGTACTTAGAAAGATATAATTTGATTTCCAATTTTATATCTAAAAAGTACTTTTTGTATCTGCACTTATATAGCCAGTGTACGTTTCAACTCATATAAACGGGGATATTTATTAACAAGAATTAAAAGACCAATACACATTTATACACATTCGTATTCTTTGCTATCTAAATAAATTAGCCGAGAATTATGAAGCAAACACATCCTAAAAACGCACCACAGCACACCCACATACGTGTATATATTTAACTAACCCCTCAGTCATGAGTTGGATATAACAGGCTACCGCTGATCTAAATTGAGAATATTTCTTCTTCTATGCATGTCGCCCTAACAAGGCTAAAAAGCCAAACCTGCCTTATTATTTACCCATAGGTACGGGAACTAAAAAGATTCATGCCTTTCCTACGGACGGAGTGAAAAAAATCATCCTATATCATCATATATATATATGTAAGGCATTCAATAAATTTATAGACATTTTTTGTACAGGCATTCGAAATTGTCGTAGACTCTTAAAAATTCAGTATGTTATTGCTATACATCTTATTAGATAACTGACCAATTTTATGATTTCAGGCTCAAATGAACTGCTACAGCAGGAATTGGAATACACCCTACTAAAACCTGATTGTCACTGCTGGTGAATTTCAAAAATGAAATCTGGATGTGAGGACACTTTAGAAGAACGATGTGCAATACACTTGTGTTTTAAACTTGGAGAAAATGCCACAGAAACGTATGGAATCAGTTTTTGAGTGGCATAAGAGATTCATAGAAGGCAGGGAGTCTGTGAGGGATGATGAAAGTTGTGGGAGAAGTAAGGATGTCAATACACCAGAGTTGATGGGCCAAAGGGTTATGGTTAGGGGGTATGCTGAGGTTTTAAGGGAGTTCAGGAAAAGATTGCGTCGGAAGAGGCCAGACACTCTTCGAATCGGGTCAGTGGCATTTTCATGAGGACAAAGCACCAGTCCACAACTCCATCCTTTTCACAGACTATTTGAGCAAGACGAGAAACTTATTCAATGATGCTCGTATATACATATATATATATATAAATGCTAACAGTGAAAAGTATTTGACCACCAGCAAAATCTTTTATTCCTCATCCAAAAGCGTTATTTTAAGGAAACAAATTAAACGTCGCGATGGTTTTATTAATTATGCTAAATACAAATCTTCCTGAGCCTCATTAAAAAAAAAAATTAACAAAAAAACAAAAAAACAACACACACACACACACACACACACACACACACACACACAAACAGAAAATTCTTAAACTTTTGATTCATAAAAATGACCCCCTCGCTGCTATCGTTACTTCACAGATTCTAAACCTTTCTTTCCACCAAAGACTGGGGGAAGATGAAAATAGTCCTGCCAAGCTTTCTTGCTAGTTTTACCATAGGCGAGCCGCTTTTGTGGATTGTTTAGCTCAGATTTTTAGTTCAAGTTCATCCCACATCAGCTCACGGGGATTTAAATCACCCAAGACATTGGTTGAAGGATGTGTTGTTCTTCTATGCTTTTAATTTAACTCTGGCCTAGTTTACTAGTATCTTTTGACTCATTATCTTGCATATATAGAAATCCTGAGCCAGGTTTCACCAAGTCTTTGCTGCTCATTTGCCCAACTATTTGAGCCAAAGAGTTCGAAATATGATTCGGCAGTCCAAAGTATTTTATTTTTCTGTTCTACAGCCTTGACCAAAATTATGAAGCACTAAAAAAAATCGAAATTATGATTCAAACTTTTATATCTAAAGGTTAAGAATAGTGGAGTAAAAACATTAATAACAACAATCAATATTTGGTATGTCCTCTTTGTGCCTTAATAACAGCTTTTATTCGTTTTTGCATATTATTGACTAAGTTTTTGCAGGTGGTAGGATCTACTTTCTGCCACTCTTCATGAAGTTTGGCCTCTAATTCTTTTTTTGATGATCATTTGTGCATTCTCACTCTTTTACTTAAATGGGACCACAAAGTTTCAATGGGATTTAGGTCTGGGGATTGTGGGGGCCACTTCATCACTGTAATCCCTTTTTTCTCAAACCAACCTATTGAAACTTTTGACGTATGGTATGGAGCATTGTCTTGTTGGAAGATTACATCAGTTAGAGTGTTATTATTAAATATTTTAGTCAAAGAGGTTCGGTAAACCTGGTCCAGCATGTTAGTATAAATTGTGGAGTTCATTCTGCCCTCACATGTGAACAACATTCCAGTGCCTGAGGAAGCCATGCAGCCCCAAACCATTACGCTTCCCCCTCCAAATTTTACAGTTGGAACCACACGATCAGGATGAAATGCCTCTCCTTCCCTACTGCGAACATAATCCGCTCCAGCGGTGCCAAAAATCTGATGAAAAAAAAAAAGAATTTGTGACAATTTTTGAATAAATGTCATGGATGTGTGTTCACATAAAAAATTCAATTATTACATCCAAAGTTAAGGAAACAGAAGCTGTTAACTTACCTTAAAGTTACTTTCGTCAGACCAAACAATTTTGCCCCAATCAACAGGTGTCCAATTTTCATGGATTTTTGCAAATTCCAGTCGTTTTTTTCTTTTTGGCCTGAGACAAGTATGGCTTCTTCCTGGCTTTGCATGCTTTTAATCCCACTTCTAGTAACCTTCTTCTCACTTTTCGAGCTGATATGTTTTTGTTTGAACCCTCCCTAAGTTCAGCAGCAAGCTCTGAAGAACTTTTCCTCCTATCTGCAAGGGATGCTCTTTTCAAAGATCTGTCTTCCCTGGCGGTTGTAGATTTTTTACGGCCTTGTCCATTTCTGTTTTTGAAAGACTTTGTTTCCTTGTACCTTTTAATCGTTGTTGAACCCCCTTCCTTGAACATTCCATCTTCATGACAATTTATACCTAAGAATATCCTTCACCAGATAAAGCAGCAATTTGTGCCCTTTTAATCTCTGAAAGCTGCCTTTTTGGAGGCATTTTCAATTAAATATACTATTATAGCACTGGTAGGAATCAAATATTACCCGAAAATTATGAAACAACCTTTAGTATGACAATAAATCATTTTGAAGATTGGAATGAATTTAGTACGAAACACAGCTAAAGCTCTTGAGAGAGGTTTTAAAGCAAAAAATACTACAATCTACTGTTAAATATTTTACATTTGCTCTCAGTTGTTCACTGTACGATTCTTAACCTTTAAATACGTATGTTTAAACTATTATCTCAATTTTTTATAGGTGCTCCATAATATTGTCCAGTTTTTATGCGCTATAACCCAGAGGAACCGTTTGATATCGTTTTGCTTCCTCAACAGTGGTTTCTCGGCGGCAGTTCTACCATATAGGCCAGATTCATTGAGTCTTCTCCTCACAGTGGATATTGACTCATTTTTTTCAGTTTTGCAGGAATCATTGGAGGAGTAAATCTTCTGTCATGCAGACTGATAACTCTGCTGAAATTGTCCTCTGTCCCCGTTGCTTTTGATCAACTTGCCCTACTTTCAGTCTTACTTTGGCTTCGTTACCTGATCTCTCCTAACAGTATAATCCAACGTAGTTCTGGGAATTTTCATTTTTACTCCTAAAGAAAAAACCTTCAAATGAATTTTTAAATGATATTTTGTTATAGTAAGTTCAAAATTACTGCAGAAGACTTATATTTAGTATAAAAAATAAAACCATTCTTGTGCTTAACTTATTTCATTAAAAACAACACTTTTGGGATGAGAAAGCAACATTTCTGGTGGTGGTCCAATTCTTTTGGTTGTGTACACACTCATACGTATAAATATATATATATGTATGAGTGTGTACATATTCTAGAAGCACTACACATTAAAAACATGCAAACGACACTTAGCAGAATTAATTTTCAAACCAGTGCTAATGTACTTATATGTCTTTAGCAAATGACACAATTTATAGACACACATTTAAAAGCAAACGCTATACACTCCAACGGTAAAGACGCTCTTGCATAGAAGTAATGCAAAAACAAAAGTTACATCACTTTTGTGATAGGTCCTCCCCTGATGATGGCCCAAAGTAGAGCAGGAAGTACTTGGGATATATACAGTCATGGACAATACATCAATCAATTCCCGCCGAATACGATAAAAGCAATACGGCAATATGAACGGATCAAGAAGAAAATATGTAGACAGAAAATGTCTGTTATGTTCAACGAAGTTCATATATATATATATATATATATATATATATATATATATTTGTGTGTGTGTGTGTGTGTGTGTGTGTGTGTGTGTGTGTGTGTGTGTGTGTGTGTGTGTATTTAAATATTATGTACTTTTCGTGAATGAACTACGAAACGAGTTACCAACTTAGTGAAATTACATTTGGATAAAAAATCTCAAAAAGACATTTGATTATGATGAGTTCAAATTAGAAATGGAACCTTGTAAAATCTTGTTTCAGATACATTTACAGTCCTAAGCAGACACGTACACACACACACACACACACACACATCCACGCACACATACACACATACATATATACATAATTATGTAATTTGATTTCCAATTATACTTAGGGATTATCGTTCGAGAGAATAACATTTTTTGGACTTTTTATCCTATCCGGATAATCACAGAACTGAGAAATGTATATGTGTGTGGGAAACCGTATATGTACGTTTTACAGCGTGGTCATCATTCTTTCCAGAGGCAATAAGAATGAATCAGCTTGAAGCTCCATTTGACAACCCGTTAGGGATTGTTTATGTCACGTTCCTTAAGTACACTTGTGGAGATTGATCACCAAAATATTCACCAATAGAGGATTAACATGACAACTACCAGCTGGAAAGGATCCAATCATGGAACTAAAAGTCAGCTTAGTGTTACGAGTGTACGATAAGGTTGCATTATCTTGCCTGAAAAAAAAAAACAAGAAGAAAAAGCCAGAGATGCAAATTGGCTGAAACACGATATGCTGAACTTGCAGCTGTAAAAAAGAGTCTCTAGTTTCATTAATTACAGATCTACAATATGTTTGAATAACGCCCTGCAAATAGGCTGGATTCATTGCTCAATACATGTCTTTCTGGCTGAAATTTAAACTTAATGCGTCTGGTGTGGCTATAAGGTTCCTTTTTACATGTATTATTGTCTGAATCAGGTTTGGTGGGGGAACCAATTCTGTAGTGTCAATGAAGGCTCCTTCATTGCTTAACGAATGTCTGAGCTAAAGCAATACATGCTGTTTTGTTCGTTGACAGATGAATTGGTCAGAACTATTGATGACTTGATATGTGTGTCTTGATAGAATAATCTATTTCGTTGGGTGTTTGCTATTTCCGTCTAGCACCAATGATCTAGCACCAATGATCTAGCACCAATGAAAGTGAACATAATAGCGTGAATTGATCAAGCACGTACAGATGATGTACCAACTGGTACATCATCTGTACGTGCTTGATCAATTCACGCTATTATGTTCACTTTCGGAAAAATTCCCTGAGAGAACATTCTTATCCTCCCAGCTGTGGGTTGAATAGTACGGCTACAGTCCTTTTGCAAGGGTAACATTGGTTGAATAACTTACGAAGGTTGATATGAAACCAAGAACCCAAACAAGAACTGACGACTTCCTTGTATCTTCTTACTACTATTGCCCGAGCAAAAACCATGAACAATTCGTATTTGAATACCAAGTACCTTTTTTCGTCCCGACAATCATTTTATGATTCACGGTACATTAATGTATTATTTATTAATCTCATATCCGAAAAAGACAAACTGCTATATTTAGGCTCTATCTTCTCTCTGACATTTTCTAATTAGCATTCCTTTGAACTAGAGAGCGAAACAATGCAGAACAAAGGTGCATTAACTCTTTTATTTTATTTTATACTCGGAATATCGATATCGTGTTCAACACCTTTGTGTATAAGACTCTATATTTTATGGACTTAAAATGGTTTTACCGGTACATTTTAACCACAATTATATATATATCTTTCGATATTCTATGACTTAAAAATAAATTGAAACAGAAGATTTGACTAGAAAATCAAAACGACCTCTGACAACATAATTTCATATTTGAAAATAATAATAATCACATCTGAAGAAATATATTATTCTTTAAAATATAAGGAAATATTGGCTTATATGAATTTACTCGTACAAGTATATGACTCTGTACGAAAGCAAAAAAACAAAAACAAAAACAAACATAGATTTATATGTATACCTATACGCATTTACTGAAGAAGTGATATCAAAGATTATGTATGTTTGAATGTAGGCTATGTTCTATTTTACTGTTACGTTGTATTGTTGAAGTCACCTGCTTCTTTTCGAGTACATAATATTTTATTTTCATAAAGAAATGATTTTGTTTCTTTTTCTTCTATCTGACAACCATCTGCTCCTTAGATGTGAAAGTATCCGGTATCGAAAGAAAGCTTGTTAACTCCCAACTCCTTGTTAACCTTCTCACAGCCTCTCTCTCTCTCTCTCTCTCTCTCTCTCTCTCTCTCACATACATACATACATACACATATATACACTCACACATTGCTTCTTTTAGATAGCAGCTTATCATTACTTCGTTTCATAATTTTGCTTTCTCTCCTTGACATCATTATCTGAAAGATTTATGTGGATACTTTTCAGAAACAACGCAACTATTTTTCTGTACAAAAAATGAATAGATAAACAAAAATGCTTTGTCAAGCGTTGGGACGATTAAACTTTGACCAATGATGATATTTACTTTAAATCAATACTGACTTGTGCGATAACTTTTATTGTTACTGAAAAACTTTTTTCTTTTTCTTGAGGTCGATACAATACTTTTTATTTTCTTTACGGGACGTAAAATGAACCAACGTTTCATCGGCAGAAAATTGTGTCTGGGATATGACGCTAATCTGAATCCAGTGCTAAGGCTTAAGTTATGTAGTCTAATGAAGAATGGAGTCATTCTGACCTGGAGTAGAGTACAACCTAGAGATTAGTTTGAAAAGTAGTTTTTGGAAATACTTGAAACTATACATATGTGTGTAAATGATTGATATTAAGTAGTTTTTGAAGCTATAATCTTTACAAATTATGTTTTTAGTTACCTGAAACCATAAATTGCTTTCTAACTGACTTCTTCTTTTGGGTCCAATCCATAGTTCTGTTTGAAAACTTTAATAAATAAGAATACTTGGAACGATATAAATTCGTGTTAATTATTTGAATTACAAATAGTTGTTTGAGGCTATTATACTATACAAATTTATTTTATTATTTACTTGAAATCATAGAACTGTTTGGTGACTGAGTTCGGCTGCAAATTAGCTAAGAAATTGTAGATATGCGCTAAAACCAACCAATCAATCAATCAATCAATCAAACGACCAACCAAACAAACTACCGGTCAGTAAAGAACTAAAAAATAAAAAATAACTCTATTCACACCATTTTTGTTACATTTCATTGCTAAAAAGTTTCTTGTGTTTTGAAAGCGAAAGGAAAAATAGAAATTCTTTAACAAAATATTCAAAGTTTTGATTTTTGAGGGTTGTATCTTTCTTGTTCGCTTTCAAAACGAATTAATGTTTGCGCAACGGAACCATGTCAGTATATAATTATTCTTTTTGATATATATATACATATATATCACAGAACTAACATTTTCACATTGGTATGATCATCTTTGGACCTTTTCATTGCTTATCTAATCAATCAAGTATACGACGTAACATTAGTTTTAGTTATTTTGGCAGGCCAATCAGTAGGTAGAAAAATGGATCCCAGGTGAACTGCCGGTAACAGACATTCGTAATCGTTTAAATAATTCTTCATGTTCAGCAGAGATAAAAATCATTTAGGACAGCGTAGTCTCTGGAAACGAGAAATGGATTTACCATGAGAACCGAATGTAAGACAAGTTAGAATTGGATAGAGAGTAATGGCTTCCGTATTTAAATTTAAATGGAAACTAACGGAGAAATTTTTGAAAAAAGTTACGATGTTTTTGTGTGTTAACATGTAGATGAGCACATGGATAACAGTTATAGTCATTGGTAATTTAACGGAAGAGTCGAGTTCAAATTCTTTTTTCACTCAGTCTGATTACCTTGGGAAAGGTATGGATATGACAAACTCATACACCCAGCTATTTCGTAAATTGTTGAGAAATCTGAACATTTTAGACCAATGAGAAATAAAACTGAATTAACAATTT